>PVJC01023504.1:0-26354 GCA_004026665.1 Murina feae | reverse complement strand
ATCACAATTTTTATTGCTTTTGCTCCAAGAGTCTGGTTACAGTTTTTCAAACAGTTTGCTAAGTCACTCTGAAAATACATTTTTTAAAATATCTTACACGTCTACAGTTTTCATTGGAGAATTTTACCTGACTTCATTATGTCTGTATGGAGAGCAGGAGTGTATGGAATGGGATACATTACAAAGCCTTTATAGTAGCTTTGGAAAGTGGGGGGCTGATTACCTTGCTTAGGACATATGACCACACCACCACCTGGTGGTAATGTTGCACCTGAAGCCATGGGAGGAACATGGCTGGGTGACCCCAAACTTAAATTTCCAATGAAACTCATGAATTGGAAAGATTTTCTACAAATGAAGCTGAAAGAAGCCAAAGAGCCCATATAGGGTCACATCTCAGGGATGTGACAAGATGCAGTCAATACTGCCGATCATGATCTCCACCTGCTATGTTCACAGGGGTGGTAACTGTCCACAGCCATTAAGTGCTGCTCACATGGTTGACTTGGGATATGAATGCCTATTGCCTCTGTCTCACAGCTGAGAAAACTGGGGCTCGAAGAGGTTACGGTGCCCAGGATATATAGTTAGCAATATAGGAAAACCAGGATCGAAAGCCGCATTTTTGGATGTTTAAATACCCACTGTCCACAATTAGGAAGGGCGTCATTGTAGTTCTGGGTGCCTCGTATACCCAGAAGTCAGCGGCCTGGGTCAATGTTTTGTCACAGCTCAATGGTATCAAGGCAAGTAAATAAGATGAAGAAATAAGTGACATGTGAGCATCATAGTGACCACACAGACTCCATGGTGGTTGATAGGCTAAGGTGGCCTGTCTTGGGGCAGCTCTGCTTTCCCAGAAACAGAGCCTGAGACAAAGAGGGAGGGAGGCAAGCGGAGGAGAGAGCGGGGAAGGAGATGAAGGGAACATAGGGATCAAATCCCACCCACCACCACACAGGCTGAAGGCTCCTGCCCAGGTCCTGGGGAGGGTGGGGCTGCTGGGAGAGGCCAGGTTTTGGGCAGGGACAACAGCAGCCGTCATCTGTGGATCAGACGGCGTCAGACCCGGCTTAAGCAGCCTGGAACCTGACCCTGTACAATGCAAGCCCTGGCCTCCTCCACACAACGGGCGGGCTCTCCCCGCTGGCCCCACTCAGCATCTCCCCGTCCACACCACCCTGCGGTGAGACAGGCAGTATTCACTGCAACCGGAAGACAAAAACAAAAGGCAGCAGGAGAGGCTGAGTCACCCCTGCAAAGGCACGCTCAGGGCAAGGTCGAAGTTCAGCGGTTCTCCATCTACCTTTATTTTCACCTACTCTTCCCACTCCCTCAGGAGGGCATTTGGTCTGAAAGTGAACCCAGAAAAGACAGAGTCCACGGCTGAGACACAAGCTGGACCTGAGCCGGGGCTGGACCTAGATGTCTGTGTGCTTGTGACAAGCAGCTGGCTCTGGATGTCTGGGTCCCCGAGAGTGAGATCTTCCACGTCTCAGAGACTGGAGTTCACCAGGTCCGACTAATTGGACGTGATGAATGGGGCGCTCGGCATGAAAGCCCTACGCAGAAGCTCCAACCCGACGCAGTAATTTCATACCCCTCCCAGTCCATTTAGGAGAGCCGGGGTTTATCTCCTCTCCGCAGGGATGCGGAATCAAGAAGAGCTTTGGAACGCTGACTCGTAGACTCTGCTTTCCCAAGGCCAGAACCAAACATCACGGATGGGTCTGGCCCCTGCAGGTGAAGGTGAAAAATAAAAGCAAGCATTATTCAAGCATTATTCCATGAATTGCATAAATTCATTCCCTCAATTTTCAAATCCAATATGTGATTATCTCTATTTGACAGACAAGGAAACTGAGGCACAGAGAGGCTAGGTGGCTTAGGGCACATAGTGCGGAAGCAGAGCAGCCAGCACTTGAACTTTGGCAGTGTGCCTTCAGGTTTTGGGATAGGCTCCGAATCTCCCCTGCAGCCACCAGTCAGATCAACCTGCTCTTAACCTGGTTGTTTACTTGAGTGTAAAATGCTTCCTTCCCACGCAATGACACCCACCACTACCAGAGTTGTCACCCCTCCGGTGACTCATGTCACCTCACCCCGGTCCCCACCCCTAAGACATGCACAGACAGCTCCCTAGGTCCTCGCCACGCCAAGTTACTTTCCTTTTACCCAAGTTCATCACGCTCTTTCCACCTCTCCCCATCTTTGCCCGTGCTGTATGCTCTGCCCAAAATGCCTATAGCCATGTCCTGCTCGCCCTTCCTGAACCCAGTTGACCATGTCCACCAACAAACAGCAGATGCATGGATGAAGCACAATGTTAAATCCAAGTTCACTAACTGGCCATCCTGAAAGGTCCACACCCATTAGAACAAATGTCCCACTCGGAGGGGGATAGTGAGAGAGGCTGTGTGTGCGGGCGGATATATACAGGAAGTCTCTGTACTTCTTGCTCAATTTTGCTGTGAATCTAAAATTGGTCTAAAAGTATAATGGACTGATTTTAAAAACTGAAGAAAAAAACACAAATTGCCTGTGAACATGTTGTGAGGATTTCTCCCAGGGCCTGGGAAGAAGCCTGAGCAGGTGAGGAAGCCTGGAGCGTAAGTGTCATTAGCGGCCTCTTTTGAGAACAGGTGTAATGAATCACACAGGTCTGGGAACCACATGACCAGTGTTTAGTAAACAGGTATCTGAGTACAGATAGATGCAAATGTACCTGCATGTCAGGCCAGGAGCCTGCCACAAGCCCTCCTGGCAGCCAGTATGTTTGCAGGGGGCATGGAGAAGCGTTTATTGACTATTAAGCGGATGATGGTAGAGTTTGTACGGTCATTACTAAAATTTGTTGAGCATCTACTATGTATCAGACAGTGCCAAGTACTCAGTATAAGATTTTTTAAAATCTTTAAATATATTTTTATTGATTTCAGAGAAGGGAGAGGGAGAGAGAGAAACATCAATGATGAGAGATAATCATTGACTGGCTGCCTCCTGCAAGCTCCACA
This sequence comes from Murina feae, assembly GCA_004026665.1. Classification (NCBI taxonomy): domain Eukaryota; kingdom Metazoa; phylum Chordata; class Mammalia; order Chiroptera; family Vespertilionidae; genus Murina; species Murina feae. The sequence continues at coordinate 23,340 of PVJC01023504.1, read as the reverse complement.
CTGGGGATTGATCTTGTAACCTGGGCATGTGCCCTGATTGGGAATCAAACCATGACCTCCTGGTTCATAGGTCAACGCTCAACCACTGAGCCACACCGACCTAGGGTAATAGTTTTTAAATCTTCACAGCAACATTGTTATTATGATCTCTTTAGAGATGAAGAAACTGAGGCTCAGGGAAGCGAAACGAGGTACCAGAAGCCTTCCTTACAGACAGCCGGTGACGATGGGGTTCAAAGGATGGCACACCTGGCTCCACAGAGTCCCTAGGCCTTGATCCAGGGCTCTGGATAGGGTAGCCTCTCTTTTCTTATCATGTGCCCATCGTGCAGTCACGCCTCTGCGGAGGTATTCCCTGAGGGTGTGTACATAAGAATGCACATGAGATTACAGAGAGCCCTTTTCATTGTGAAGTGTTACATGTAATGGTCAGATCTGATCAGAGAACGGAAAGTACTACAGGTATTTCGAGCAGAGAGAGCTTAATAGAGGGAATTGACTCCTCAGCTGATGGAGGACTAGGAATCCAACAGGAAATGGTGGAGCCACTCAGAAGCTGGCAAAAGCAAGCAGCTGCTACTCCCACAGCTGGAGGGACAAGAGAAGGTAGTTTTGCCAGAGACAGAAGTTGAGTATCCAGCAGGTGCTAGAGCCCTGGGAAGGGCTGAGAGGACAGAGAAGGAGATATCTTCAGGGAGGTGGGGTCGGGAGAGAAGGCACAGCTGCAGATGCCCCCAGAAGCAGAGAAGGGAGCAGCAACACCCTGGCTTCCCCCTTCTCCTACTCTTTCTGGGAAGCTACGAAACAGAGCCTGCCCAGCACAGAAGAGGAAGGACGAGAAGTGGATGCAAGGCAAGCTTACCATTAGCCACGCCGCACACATGCAAGGCACTATTCTTACAGGAGCAAATGCAGGCACCTGATGGACAAGCAGAGAAGGCTGGACACAGGATTCTGAAATCTCCCTCAGGCTGCCTTCTCCCACATGGCTGCAATAGGTGAGAACAGAGTGATAAGACTCAGCCAGGAGTGCTAACCTGTTTGACTCAGTGGATAGAGCATCGGCCTGCGGACTGAAAGGTCCCAGGTTCGATTCCGGTCAAGGGCATGTACCTTGGTTGCGGGCACATCCCCAGTGGGAGATGTGCAGGAGGCAGATGATTGATGTTTCTCTCTCATTGATGTTTCTAACTCTCTATCCCTCTCCCTTCCTCTCTGTTTAAAAATCTATTTAAAAAAAAGACTCAGCCAGGAGGTCCTCCATCTCCAGATACAATCCTGACTGTACTGTAGAGATGTGGTGGATACATGAGGGAAAAGGAGGTGGAGAGCGTATGCAAGCTCTTCTGCCCAAAACTGAGCTACAAAGGGATAGGCCTCCAAGGGCAGGGACAACTTCCCTCCAAAGGGACCTCTGGTCAGGAGGCGTGTAGAGCTCAGACTAGAGTCCAGAAATGACACTGTCCTTCCGGCTGCCCTCATCCATCAGACACCGTCAGCCTTCCTATGGCAGTGAGTTGTCCAGTGGGGGCTCTGGCCACCTCCTGCTGAGGGGTGTCTACCAGAGGGAGCAAGTGGCCCTAGCCAGAACCTCCAATTCCCACTTCTCTCTTCGCTGATGCCGTACTCTGGGCCTCTGAGCACTTCCGCTCCACTAAGGGTGGCTCCTGAGTTCCGGACTGTCCCCGCCATTGGCTTGCAAGCCCTCAGCACTTCATGCTATGGCTGCATAGGCCCCGTTCAGCTCCCTGGGGCACATGCCTTCTCGCTCTAGGGCTGGAACACCTCGCAGTTCCTTTTGCCGGGTTAGCACTGGCTCAGCTCTCAGCAAATGTCACTTCCTCTAGGAAGTCCTCTCTGACCACCCTCCCAAAGTGATCTGTCTCAGAGAACATGGACAGCATCCAGTCTTGTTCCCCATGGTTTCCTCTACTGCTTCACGGCTCCAGGACAACCTCCCACCAGTTACCAAGCCCTATGGATTCCGCCTTTACATCTCTCTCAAATCTGCCTCCCTACTTCCATCATCCAAGTCCATGTCAGCATCATCTTCCTCTCAGATCCTTGCACCAGATGGCTTCCTACACTTTCCCCCACAAAAGTCTTTCCCCACACCTTTCCCCCACAGAGCAACCTGGGGATCTTTCTAAAATGTCCACCTAAAAGTAAATATTTTAAAAATATATATTTTTATTGATTTCAGAGAGGAAGGGAGGAAGAGATAGAAACATTAATGATGAGAGAGAACCTTTGATCAGCTGCCTCTTGCTTACCCCACACTGGGGATCAAACCCTCAACCTGGATGTGGGCCCTGACTGGGAATCAAACCATGATCTCCTGGTTCATAGGTCAATACTCAACCACTGAGCAACTCTGGCCAGGTGAAAAGTAAATCTTAAGTCCTCTTTGTGTCTCTATTGGCTTCAGGACAGCATGCAAATGCCTCAGTATTCCAATAAAAACCCTGCTGGACCTGGTTTCTGCTCACTCTGCAAACCTGCAGATGCTGAAGGGGCAGGAGATTGGAGGGAAGGAAACTGGCATGCGCCATGTGGCTACATCGTGCTGAGTACCATGCTAGGTGCTTCATGCTTCCCCGATCCTGCCCCATCCCCTACCAAAGCTCTGTTTATCGATCAATTCTAAATCTTGAGCTTAAAACATTTTTGGTTATTTGACAGATATTTCAGAAAACACAATGTCAACATATGTGTTCTGTGGACGAATCAAACAAATTTCTATTTTAATTGATGACAACTTTTGTCTTGTAATCAGCAGACTCTAGGCCAGGCATCCTCAAACTACGGCCCACGGGCCACATGCCGGGTGTTTTTGCCGCCACTGCCTGTCCTGCTTAAAATAAGATATGTGCAGTGTGCATAGAATTTTTTGTTCATAGTTGTTGTTTTTTCTTAACTACAGTCGGCCCTCCAACCGTCTAAAGGACAGCGAGCTGGCCCCTGTTTAAAAAGTTTGAGGACCCCTGCCAAAGGCAATGTGTCCTAGACCAGCATCTCCACTTAAATTCCCCAGTCAAATGTGAAGTCAGAATTCTTCAGGGGTCTCCAGGCTGTGCTGTCAGAGCTCTTCTCTGTACACTTCCGGGTGCCCTGCTCAGCCTCCTCCTCCAGCCATGTCCCAGCACAGAATCCAGCCAGGGGCCTTCGACAGCAGAAATATTTATGCCACATCCAGAAAACCAAACCTACCCTAGGAGAAAGAGCTGATGCCACTTGAAAGGAATTGGGGTGGGATCTCTGGAGATTAAGAGCATGACAGTGACCAAGCTGCAAAGGGGGAAAGGGTGAGAAGCCCTGGAGATGAAAGCAGCCAGGCCATCCATTATTTTGATTTGTGCTTCTTTGTATTATTCTTATTATTTCAAAGGGAATTAAGGAATGAATTAAGACTTCATTAGACCCCCAACAACTGCAGGAATATGAATCCATCTTCCATTTGCATTAAAACTTAGGGATCTCCGCAGGGCTGGGGCGATGGAAAGTGAAAGTGATCCATATGTTTGTCTCGCTTCCTGGTGCCCCTGCCTCCAGCCTGTGGCCACTTTCCCTTTCATGCCTTTGTTTGACATACAGGAAAGAATCATGAGGTGTCGAGTATCATTAACTTCCAAACACCTAGGAAATCAGTAGGAAAGTGCAAACATTGGGGACCCCAACCGTCTCTGCAAATGATCTGTCCTAAAGTCCTCCCCTTGGGAGATGAAAGGAAAGAGCTCGCGGGCTGACAGTCTCAGGGAGAGAGGACAGAAGGAGCAGGAGGGAGACACGCAGAATAAATGAAAGTATGATTGACTTCTTCCCTCAGCCCTGCTCACACATGGTTCTGAGCATTTAATAAACAGGTTGACACTCTGGGTTCCCCTCATTAGGGAAACGTGGAGACGTGGATTATCATAAATCAGAAGGCCAGGTTATCAAAGCTTGTGATCTTTAACTGTGTCAGGGCGCCCTCCTGTCTGCTCCAATGGAGGCAGCAACCTGCAAGCTGCAAAGAATTAGCCACTGCACCGTGATTTAATACACACACCTCTGGCGCAGGCGGGAGGCTGGGCCGGGCAGGGGAAGGTAAACCAGGTACCCAGCACAAGTACAGTTGTCTCAGAGGTGCATGGTGCCTGGGCGATAAGGGTGAGGGCTGACCCTAGCACGGACCAAGAAACAGACCTATGTGTTTGGCAAGATGGGAGTGATGAAGAGAAATTGCGATGGAATGTTAGGATTTCTGAGCTGGAAGGGGCATCAGAAACCCTCTAATCCTGTGGTTTCCCAGCCTCACTTCACATCAAAGTCTAGTGGAAAGCCGTTTGGAAATATCTAATAAAGGCACATCTATCCTTGGATTCAAACACTGCATCCAGGAGACATGTGTGCATGTGCCTGTGAAAAGACTGGCAAGCAAATGTTCACCACAGCTTTACTCACAATGGCCTCATACTGGTTGCATCCCAAATATCCTTCAATGGGAGAATGAGTAACACACATAGTGGTACGTCCATACAATGGCATACTACTCAGCAGGGAAGAGAAATGAGCTCCTGATGGCTGCAACAATGTGAGGGAATCACAGAGATCCAATGGTGAGTGAAAGAAGCCAGGCAGAGGAGAGAGAGTGACTCCACTTATCTGAAGTTCAAAAACAGGAATCACTAAACTATGGAATTAAAAGTCAGAACAGAAAACAGGATAGGAGGACACTATTTGAGGCATAAAGGGACTTTCTGGGGAGGTAGAAATGTTCTATACAACCTGGATGGGGACAGAAGCAAACAGTTACAAAAATTCACCAACTGATACGTTTAATAGTTTCATATTTTATGATGTGTAAATTACATCCCCATAAAGTACTGCAAAAACAAACAATAAATCAATAAATGTGGACTTTAGGGCCTTTGCACATGCTGTTCTCTCTGCCTGGATTCTCCCTCCTCCCAATATTTATGAGGTTGGCTCATCCTATCAGGTCTTAGCGTAACTGTCACCTCTTCAGAGAGCTCGGCCACGCACTGTTGCATGTCCCTATGCCTTTGTGATGTTTTTTTGAATTGTTTCTTCATGCTCAGAAATTATCCAGTGGATAGATTTTCTTCTCTGGCTCCTTCTGCAGCCCCGTCACCACCAGACTAAGCTCTCAAGGAGAAGGGAATTATCTGCTGAGACTCCTGTGCTGTGCCCCAATCTTGGCCTCAGAGTTGCCTCACTGGAGAGCAGCGGTGTGCACTCTCACCTCGTGGCTCCTGGCTGAGCTTTGGCCAGTGGGAAACCCTAGTGGGGAGGCCAAAAGGAAAGGGGGGTGGGAGATTAGGGTGCTAGCTCTACGCTGTGAGGTCACAACAAGCTGGCTGTTCTCAACTGGGGATAATGGCCCTCCAGGGATATTTACCAATGTCCGGGGCCATGTATGGTTGTCACAACTAGGGGGTAGGGATGCTACTGGCACCTGGGGAGTGGAGGCCAGCGATGCTACAATGCACAGGACAGCCCCACCACAAAGACGGACCTAGCCCCCAATGTCACTAGCACCAAGGTTGGAAAAGCTGTTCCAGGTGAAGGTCTCAGCTCTTCTAAGAAGGTCCTCTCTCCACAGCTTTGTTTCTCCAAATTCAGATGAACACTTGCCCCTCCTCCACGTCTAGAAGCTGTAAAAGCCCCAATGTTGTTAGCTCCCGACACTGCACTATCCTTACGCTCTCCCAGACCCACCAATCCCCTGGGCTTAGCCCCTGAATGACATTCCTCAAGTTATCTTAACCAGAGTGGGCTATTCATTTCCTGATGGAACCCTGATAAATATGCCACTTCAACTCCAGGGACTAATTGCCCAGTAAATATCAATAAGTATCAGGTAAATTAATTAAGTAATTAATGAGTGAGGCTCTCTCCAGTTGATTTGGATTTGGAAGTCAAAAATAAATCTTGGAACTTTGAAAAGTAATTCCCCCAGTGATTCCAGAACAATAATACCCTCATGTATTAAGGGGGAAAATGAATGCCCATTCATGGGAATCTACTTTGGAGGGTGGTACCATTATGAGTAGCCTAGTTCCCATCTTGACATTGATGGTTCATAACATTATCCTTGGTTACTTGACTTTAATTATTTTTCCCATTGACAGTGCCAAAGGCCTTCAGCGTAATTCAGATCCCGAGGACCACACTTGCTGGATACTGAAGAGGAACATTTCGTGGGTGAGTTTCATTCATTTGCACATGGTGCTGACTGCTCAGGGTGGAGGGGAAGCTCCACAGGGAGACCACGGCCTGAAGACAGAGGGTTCTGGGCCCAGTCCCGCCACATCCAAGCGCCTTCCCTGCCAGAGTCAGCGTCCTTCTCTGGAATAAACACAGGTTTATTCCAACGCCTCCATGAGATGAGATGATGCATACAAAGTGTGCGGCCAAGTGCCGGGCAAAGAGTGAGATTCAGAGGAGGTTTGGCTAAATAGGTTTAGGTATGGCTCAGCTTCTCCAGGCCAGTTCCTGCATTCCTTCCAGAAACCCCTACCTCCCCGTGAGACCGAGCCAGGACAGCGCAAATCCTGAGGAGTAAGAGATTCCATCCAAATACCCACCTAGATTCTTGGCTAAAATGTGGGGGGTAGGGAAGCCTGTCCCAAACCTCCAAGATCCAGGCTGTAAGTTTAAATTGCTTAAGTAGGTTTAAACCTGCCAGTGGAAAAGTTCGCGTTCCTTTGTGAGCTTCAGAGAACAAGGCTTGCTCCAGGTTTTCTCAGGAGAGGAATTAGGAGCTCAGGTTTGTCTTCTCTCTTCACACCCAGGTTAGAATCTTTAACACTAGGGAACTTTTATATTTCCACTCAGAAAAAGGGAACTGGCTGAGAAGAAAACACACACACACAAGACCACCTCTGTCCCTCTGTAAGTTGGGGGCACTTTGGGGACCTGAACATTGGTTAGTCTGCAAAAGAACAAAAATGTGTGTTTCTAGTGTTAGAGCTTAAGGAAGGTCCAAAGGGCTGGTAAGGTAAGGGAATGCTCTCTTGGAGATTTAAATGCCATGGCTCCAGTACTTCCTCATGCTGAGACTTGGGCTTCTCATCTGTGAAATGGGGCTATATCAGCACCAATCATGCAGTCCCTGTTATGGGGACCACAATTGTAGTAATTCTTTACAATCACCAAGTTTGTCTGCTATCTTTTTCAGTTCACACTCTCTTGTATGCACTGTCTCCAAGGAAAATTGGTTTCATGGTTTTGTTTTTCAGATTAGTAAATATTGCTTATTGTAGAATATTTGAACAGTATATACAATAGTGAAGAAAGTGCCCTGCCGGGTGGTTCAGATGGTTAGTGTCACCCCATACACCAAAAGTGGCAGGTTTGATCCTTGGTCAGGGTACACAGGGAGGCAACTGATCCAGATTTCTCTCACATCAATGTTTCTCTCTCGCACTAGTGCTCGTTCTCTGTCTGTCTCTCTCTCTCTCTCTCTCTCTCTCTCTCTCTCTCTCTCTCTCCCCCCCCCCCCCCCCCCCCCCCCCCCCCCCCCCCCCCCTTCCCTCCACCCCTGGAAAGCCCAGCCTTCTAAGACATCTTTCAGGGAATGCCTTTTCATGCATGTCTTTATGTATTTTATGCAGTTTTTTAAAAAAACAGCCCATTGCTGGAATCAGCTACAAAACTGAATTTTCATGCAGCTATGGCACTCTGGATTATACTGCTTAGACATGGGATTTAACCTCTCTAGGCCTCAACACCTTAATCTACAAGATGGTGTGTTCAATCCTTAGGGCTGCTACAACAAACTGCCACAAACTGGGATGGCTTTGAACGACAGAAATCTATCCTCTTCCAGTTCTGGGGGACATAAGTCCTAAATCAAGGGTGTCCATGCCTCTCTCCCAGCTCCTGGGGCTGCTGGCACCCCTTGCTGTTCCTGGCTATACAGACATGTGATACATGATGCAAATCTCTGCCCTAGTCTTCTTATGTGTGTCTTCCTTATGTGTGTCTTCTCTTCTTATAAGAATTAGGGCACCCAGATAATCCAAGATGTCTCCTCTCAAGACCCCTGACTTCATTACAATCAGCAAAGATTCCTCTTCAGAAAAGCTCACAGGCACAGGTTCCAGGTGGACATGACTTTTGGGGGCCACGGTTCAACCCATGACACTCGGGAGTCAGAAAAGTTGCCTTCTTGTGTTACAGTGATAACGAGTTGAATGGGATGATGTATATGCAGTTCTTGGCACTTGATAAATGATCAATAAAGACTGTATAGTAATAATCTTATCTCTTTCTGAAGGGATAAAGGAAGATATAAATATACAGACATAAATGATTAATTTTGAGGTCCATATGGGTGCCAAAAATGTGGTTTTCTTGAATTCTCTGTGAGCTCTCTCTGGTGCCTTAAAAAGAGAGTTTTGATATATTTTTGCTCTGATTTTCCCCCTCTCTTCCCTGTAGTTCCTCTCTTCTCTCTTGCCTTTCCTTTCACCTGTCATAGCTCAGCAGGTTGGCCACTGTACTTGGAAATGAAAACAAAGCTTCCGAATGTGTAGATTCAGTAGAATCAATGAGGTGAATGGCATTTTATTTAGAAAGAGAAAGTTACCATTCATTTCAATAGGCAGCTTTTCATGCTTTTGTGACATTGGGGTTAAATGGAAATTCTTTATAGCTTCATTATTTTAAAGCATAGAGTTGTTCTGTCTTTTTTGTTTTGTTTTTAAAAAAACACACAAAAAAAAACAAAACCTGATCAATGAAAATCAAGACTTAGGAAAGCGCTGAAGGAGAAGCAACTGTTCACTTCACAGGAAGATTCGTCCTTGACCGAAAGATGCTCCTGGTACATTTCTGGCAACTTGATTTATAGAAGGTGGGTAATAATAGAGCAAGAAAAACAGTGGGGCAAGGGTCCACAAACGTGAGTTCTAGTCTGGATTGAGTTACCCTCTAGCTGGGTGACATCTGCTGAGAAAGTCCCCTCTTTGTGCCACTGGAAAATGGGCGAGGTTTGGAAGAGATGATGGCTAAGGCGCTTTCCAGCTCTGATCTTCTAGACCTCATCCACCAAATGCTAACATCTCTCCCTTCATCGTTCTCAAGAGTTAACTTCACTCCCGTTACCAGGGGTCAGGGAAGCATTTGAGTTGAATTCAGCCACTATTCTTCAGTTGAAACTCACAATGGTGCTTGTTGACTTGGACTCTTCTAGGGTTTTGGATCTAAGAACAGGGTGTTCTGCAGTGAATGAGTAAGACAGGAAGTAATCCGAGCCCCACAGAAGCTAAATGCCTCACAGCAATACATTCAGACAGGTCTCACAGCAATACATTCAGACAGGTCCCAAAGCTGTGTCTCCACTTGTCCGGTGGCAGGATCTGAGGGGAAGCCAACCGTGAAATGGCAAGAAGAACCTTTGTGGAGAGAAGGAGTTTGGCTTTCCTCATGAAAAAGGAGAGTAGCTTTGACAAGGACCACAATTTCCAATTCCTGGTCCTTCCCACCACATCTTATACAGAACTGATGCTTGGTAAGAACTCATGGACCCACTAACAGTCACCTACGCAGGAGAAATAGGTGACAGGTTTATCTTCTAGAGACACTGGCCATTGGGAGGAAGCTTCATGAACTCAGGTGCTGGGGGTAAATGTGGACAGGATTCGACAAGCAGCTGCCAAGTGCTCCATGCTCTGTTAATCCACAATTCACCACTGACCTCTTCCTTTTCAGGCCCTAGTTTCATCATAGTCGCCATCATCATTACTGTCACCATCATCACCTTCTTTTCAATTACCTTTTCTTCCTTCCCCTCCTCTTTTCCTTTCTCTCCCTTCCCTCCTCTATCATCATCCTCATCCTCACCTTTATTGCCAGCACTATCGCCATCATCACTGCCTGTTCACCTATGCGATCGCTCATCGTTGATGGTCTATCTTCTCCCATGGAACAGTGGCTGTCCCGACACTTAGCACTGTCTGGATACATTTTTGGTTGTGACAGCTGGGAAGGGAGCTACTGGCTTCTAGTGGATAGAGGTCAGGGATGCTGCTAAACATCCGACAATGCACAGGACAGCCACCTGCCCAGTTTTCCAGTCCAGAATGTCAGTGGTACTGAGGCTGGGAACCACACTACAGAATGAAGCTTTACAAGGACAGTACCTTGGGGCTGATTTTGTGTCTATTGCTGTATCACAGCCTCTAGAACAGCGCCTGGCACACAGGAGCCACTCAATGAATAGTTGGGGGTCAAAAGTCCCTAGAAATGGTCTTTAGAGGGCAGACTTTCAGATTCATCAACATCTCCAGGAATGTGAAACTTCTCTTCAAATCAGCCACAGAACAAATACGCCGGCACCAGTCAGATGCTGAGAAAGCCAGGCCTGTTTAGAGAAGAATCGGTTTCACCGGAAAGAAAGAAAGATGTCCGCATAAGCGCTCCACCGGAACTCGCACATTGTGTTCTAAGTTTAACACATCTTGTGCTCTCTCTGCTGAAACCCTTGGCTCCAGCCCATAATATCCCTGAATCCAGGAAACCATTATGACTGATCAGGGTCAGAGGTTGCTCCTATTGTAACCCACTTCCTCCATCAGAGTTTTAAATTTGGAAAACGTTCTTATTGCTATTGTGTGGGATGTCAGCTCTCAGATAACCTCAGAATTATTTTTATTTGTCTACCATGACCCCTCATTACCAAAATAAAAGCAAAAATAAAAATTGCAGAGCAGGAGGCAGATAAGAGCCAGCTGATATTTTCAGCTTTTAACTAAATAAAAGGAAGGAGAGGTTGTTGGATTCCCAGAGGACCCCCCCAAAATGAAATTCCCATTTTCTTTTTATAAGACAGAGTAGGAAAAAGGTCAAAACCCGAAATGAGGAGCAAATTTAGATGACAGTAAGCGCACAAAACTAAGGATGTTGTTCTGATAGTCTTGGAAATTTCTGGAACATTCTTCCCACCTTCTATATCAACAGAAGTGTATCTTGTATTAGAACCCTAGGGTAGCAGAGAAATCTCTGGATTTGACCAGGAAGAGAAGAGGAGGTAAGGGGCAGGTGACGAGGAATGCCAAATCTCGAAATTACATACAGTAATTCTACAGCAAAGGGAGGTTGGTTTGGCCAGCAGTGAGGACAGTTGAGCACATTGCCGTCTTTGCAGAGGATGCATGCTGAAGGAAGTAGACAGAAGGTCTTTGATGCACTTACAAGGTCAAAAAAGGTTACTCCAGTCAGTTGTACAAATTTCCATGGAGTGCCTACTAAGGCCTAGTGCAAAAAGCCGGCAGGTCAATGATAGGAGGGACTAGAGTGTGACACCAAATGCGGAGGCTCTGACACAGGTTTGAATCCTCACACTGCCACTTACTTGCTACATGAGCCAGAGCAGCTCACTTCATCCCACAAAGACTCGGTTTACCCATCTGTCAGACCAGGATAATGCCTCCCACACAGGATAATTGGGGGCATTCAGTGATGTGGCATAGACAAAGCTATTGTTGGCTGGGACCACTGTGATTATCATGCCAAACTACTGAATGTGTTTTGCAACACCCTCTCTGGGCTGTCATAGCTATGGGTTCTTTCCCAAGGCAGAAGTAGAAAGCAATGGCCATATGTCAAAGGGTTTTAAATCACTTCTCCTGCATGTGGCCCTGAAAGACTTGCAAAGGGCTCTCCTTTAAGAATGAGTCCAAAGCCAGGAGAAGGGTGAACACCAGTATTCACTGAGCCTGTAAGTGACCATGGGTGCCTCTATAGATGGAGCGTGAGTTCCTCCCTTTACCTAACTAGTGCCAAACAGGCTAATTCACTCATTCTCATACCTGCCTATGCCCTGTGGGCAGTCTGAGTATGTGACTTCTGACCCAACAGTGTTGTGTGTTTTTCCAATGTCTTTTAAAATGTGTGCCCCGCCCTCCCACTAAAAACACCTTGCATGGATGATGTCCCGTGGCTTCATAGAGCCCTGGTAGCCTCTATATTCCCAAGGGGAGTCCAGGGACCACAGCTGTAAGGCACAGCTAAAGGCAATTTCTATGAACACAACTGGCCCCTAAAAGGGATAAATGGCACTCTTCCTTCTGGAAAATTGGAGGGAATCCTGAGTTTTTAGTAATAGAAAAGAATTCAAGGATCCATCCTTCCCCAGGTCTCTGTAAGAAAGTGTTTTTAAATTGTAAAGCTAATTCTTATGCAAATAATGGCAAGAGTATTAATTCTTCCCTGGTAGAATCAGGTGGGTTGTTGTTTTCTTGTTTGTTTTAAAATGTATTTTATTGATTTTTTACAGAGAGGAAGGGAGAGAGATAGTTAGAAACATCGATGAGAGAGAAACATCGACCAGCTGCCTCCTGCACACTCCCCACTGGGGATGTGCCTGCAACCAAGGTACATGCCCTTGACCGGAATCAAACTTGGGACCCTTTAGTCCGCAAGCTGATGCTCTATCCACTGAGCCAAACCAGTCAGGGCAGTTGTTGTTTTTAATTCCCCCTAAAATGAGCAACTCTTTAGTATCAGACTACTCCTAAATGATGGCAAGGTAAGGCTTTCAACGCCAATGGCTTTTGTGTTCAATTTTTTATTCTTGCCCAAATCACATCTTGCTTGGCAAAGACTTTTTTATTTTCTTGCTTCACGGGTCCTTAATGAAAGCAAAAGCCAACCTTCCATTGGTCTTGTATGAATTAGGGACCATGTAAACAGTACGTAACAGTTCTAATTGAAGGTCAGTAAATCCCCCAGAGAGTAAATGAATCCTGCAGGGAGCCGTGTAAATCTCCCTCCCTTTTATGGCAGACGGGCTGAGCCCCCAGCCTGCCCGAGCAAGGCTTAATAAACATGGTATGCATCTAATCAAAACCATTTTGCACCCGAGGGTTTAGGGGTGTAAATCACAATTGCTCTTGGCACTAAACCTTGGCCCAAAGAGGCCCAGTGCTGCCAAATGCCAACGGGAGTTGACTTCTTGGACTCAGCTGTCGGGCAGGGGTTTCCAGGTCGGAGTGGGAATCAAGATGGGGGTGTAAGATATGAAAAGGACGGCAATTTCAAACAACTCCCCTGCTCTCTCTGGTTGCTATGCTCCTTGCCAGGGATGCTGGATACAAAACAGCACAGTCCTCACCTGGATCCTCAGAGGCAGGTGCAAAGGCAGCCTTCTTGACATTTCGAGTTTAATTCGGTTCTCCTCTCTGCATTACTTTCGGTGTCAACATGTAGGTCTGCCCTTGGAGTGCCATGCAGTCACTTATCGTGTCCAAACATGTGCCATTTTAAAAGATGATGGTGCAAAATCCCAAGAGCTGGGCTGAAGGAAACCCACGGAAGCAAGATTAAACCCAGGAATGTCAAGAGGGTGCCTTGGACCTGCCTCTGAATGTCAAGATCAGGACAAGGCTATTCTGCAACTCAGCTAAGTCACAGTCGTCAATGAATGGGTGAAAGAATGACTTCATAGGCCAAAAAGTTGGTCTGTGATCCTGGGGACTGGGGTAATGAGAGCAAGACATTTTTCAAAATATCCTGCAAAATGCAGAATGGGCACCCTCCTAGATGGGTTGTATCAACTAAATCTGACCCTCTCAGGTCAACATTATCCTATTTATGTCAGAGGTGAGGAAACTGAGCCCCAGAGAATGAAAAGCATGTCTTTGAGTCACCCAGCCAGTTCGGTGACAAATCCCAGGTCGACTTCTGACTCCAAAGAAATATCCTCTGTCCTTTTGACATGGTGCTTCTTTTTATGTGTGTATGTGTTGTTTTTTTGTTGTTTTTTGTCTGTTTGTTTGTTTTTTGTTAATCTTCACCCAAGGATATATTTCTATTGATTTTTAGAGAGAGTGGAAGGGAGGTGGGGGAGAGAGAAACATCGATATGAGAGAGATGCATCAATTGGTTGCCTCCTGCACGTGCCCTAAGCAGGGCCAGCAATCAAGCCTGCAACCGAAGTATGTGCCCTTGACCGAAATTGAACCTGGAACTCTTTAATCCATAGGCCAACACTCTATCCACTGAGACAAACTGGCTGGGGCAACATGGAGCTTCTTAGAGGGACAAGGAAGGTACTCCGACCATCTTCAGAAAGATTCAGATGGAAGGAAATGATGCCCAACCCACTAAGAAATAGTCTTCAAAGGCGTGAGTAAAATGAGGAAAAAAGCCCTGGAATATGACCGAGTAGACCTCTTCCCTTGTAGAACCTGGCAAGAGGGATGAACATGGTGATGAGCCCATGCATGAACGGTGGTTGTCCCTGCAAGGTATCTGTCTGGGATGGCAGTCCCTGAGGCAGAGATGTGCACATTAGGGACTGCACACAGAACCCCTATAAGGGAGCACGGGAAGCATGTGGGCAGAGGGGGATGTGGACTGGAATGAAGCTCTATCAATGGTCTCAGTCCATCCACAGGGAGCTGGATGCTGGGAGCTGGGATGGTCCATCAGAGCTTGTTTAAATCAATGCAAAGGGGCTGAGTCTTCCTAAATCCCAACTATTAGCTGTCTGGTGCTGACTTCTCCTGGGGAGCGGGAAAGCAGCTCCCTTCAGCCAGGGCAGGTCCTGCAGAGGGACCCAGCTGGGAGCCAGAACACCCATCTCTGGAGCTGGAGTACTATGTCTCTTGGTTTAGAGTGGGGGGATCTGGGTGGCACACACCACCACCCGCTATAATCTTCACTGATTCATTCTACAGATGCCTTCCCTGACTTGTCCTGCGGCCCTCTTTTCCCTCCCCTTCCTCTTCCATCTCCCTCTCCACCCCCTCTGTGTGCCTGCAGCCAGAGCTCCAAGAATTGGCTAGTGCCTTAATTGCTTCTCTTCCCTCCGTGACATGGACTGGAGGTGACATTTCCTGGGCACGGAACGGCATCCCTGTGGCTGCATATCCCCCGTCACAGGAGATCATCGAAGCTGTCGCCAGTGGAAAGCTAGAAGCCATCGGAGGAGCATGAAGTGCAGAGATCCGGGTCGCAAAGGGTTGGTGAGACACACTTTCCCGGAGTGGGTTCCAGAGGCGATCCTTGCCTCACTGGTCTCTGCCTCGGGAGCTGACAGGCACTGACATTTCAGGGGTTACCGACTACACTGCACCAACCAGGTCTCTCACCTAAAGCAAGGGGAAAGGGCTGGGTCCTGGGTGCGAGCCTGCCCCTGAGGGAGGACTGGGTGACACACACAAGAAGAGAGGAAATTGAGCAGAGAGGATTTCAAATACCCTCTAGTGGCAAACAGACCTGGGTTGGAGCCCTGGTTCTGACCGTTAGAGATGCCTCAGTTTCCCCAACCATAAAACGGGGATAATTATCACCACATAAAATGGGTAGTTGAGGGTATTAACTATGAAAATCCACAGGCTCAGGCAAGCTGAAATATAGAGGTTTTTCTTTAAAGCTTCTCTTTGATCCCTGTTTACCTGTGGCCAACCCATCAACAAATGTCGGCAGCCTTATCCCCCAACCAACCAATATCCCATCTTCACTGCTACTAGCCATGATCAGCTGCTGCTGGACACCACCAGCAGGCTCCTCCCCGGTGCTCTGCTTCTCCTCTTCCCGTGCCACACAGCACCAAGGTTATCACTGCAAAACCTCAGTCAGATCACATCCCTCCCGCACACAGCACCTCTCAGGAGGCTCTCGTGGCTCTTGAAGAGGAAACAGCCTTCACGCTCTGGTCTGGACCCCTCTCCAATTTGTCCCCTGCTCACTAAACTTCACCCCCACTGCCCTTCTCCCTTGAACACATCACCTCAGAGCCTTACACCTCTGTCCCCTGCGCCTAGAATGCCCTTCCCCTGATCTCACCTGGCCGATGTTCTGGCAACTTCAGGTCTTTGCTCAGAAGTCAACTTCTCAAGGTCATTGGCGACTGCACAGTCTCCAGTACTGTACTTGATTATTCGTCTCTCTGTCTCTGTCTTTCTTTCTCATGCATGAACATACACTATTTAGTTTCGTCATCTCACATCTTGCCAGCACTTCCTGGTCCATTTAGTCGCTCATCTGAACTCCATGTCAACCTGCAGCCTTTCTGTCTCATTCACCAGGGTATCCCAGTGCCCAGCACAGCACGTGGCACTTGGTAAATATTTGTTGTGCAAATGAAAGATGCATGTGCTTAGCACATGGTGAATGAACTGTAACCATTTTCTGACGGTGACTATCAGGAAGGGGAGGCCCTCAATGCTGGTGCCAGATCTCAAGGCATGTCTAAAGGCTGGTGTCACTGCCCCCCACACTAATGAAGATGAAACCCGCAGCTGGACACATCTCGTTCCACCCTCAACAGCTTCCAGAGCTGTGCTGTAAATGATTATTCAGGCCGACAAAGGCCAAACAGGTGCTGCACCATGTCCCAATCCATCTCCATTTCAGTTTGTCACCCAAGATTCATGTGCTCGCAGAGCTTGGAGGGCCCAAGCAGGGGCCCAGACAGCCCTCTCATTTTTCAGATGGGAATATTGATGCCCAGGGAGGCTAATCACATCACCAGTTCTTCCACACAGGAGCCCTGTCCCGAGTCCACTGTCCTTGGCGGGGCTCTGGCTCCTGTGCGCACGCTCTAGGGTGAATGGCTTTCTGCATGTCTGTCTTGTGAGAGCTTAAATGTCAGTCCCGCTGGGAATGAGCCTTTGACCCTCCCATAGATTTCCCACAGAGCCTGCTCAATTAGTGTCTCCCTCACACTCTGAGGAACTGCTCATCTGATTATCCCCCTCTCCTCCTGTAGATGCAAGTCCATGACGGCCGGAAGACGTCTGTCCCATGCATTCTTGTACCCTCAGCGCCCACTCGGTGCCTGGCACACACCATGAATGTTCCAGATCCACGTGATGGGTGGAGAGAAACATAAGCCTGCATGCCCATGGGAAGTCTGCAGGACTCAAAGCTTTATTTTCTCATGGGTGTAAGACAAGTCTTCCACTACTTCTAAGCTTTGTCTTCTCCCAGGCCCCACTTCCTGACCACTTCCAGCCTCAGCTGGATTTTATTACTAATAATAAAAATAGCCTCTGACTGATGGCGCACCATGGAGCCCAGGCTCACTAGTGGCTTAAGCTGTGCACATGAAAATCGGGTCTGAACCCACAGCTCTGCGAGGAAGGAACAATAAAGCATCAGGCATTTGTGAACCAAGTCTCTTGAGTTTTCTTCTGCCAGTGGGTCCTGTCTAGCCCCGAATGGATGAGCACCAGTTTTCCCTGCATTACTGCCCACCTCTTGCCCAGTCTACTGTCCTGGGCATGCCCAAAGACAGGCCCTGGCACCGATGGGCATTCCTGTAAGCGAGAGAGTCAGCCTGGCACTGGAGAGCGACCTTGAAGATGGGCTAGATTAGAGGTCATTTCTGGCTTACAGGATTACTTTGTTTGTCCCATGCCGTGCTCGTAAGAACTTTGAATCACTTGTAGATATTAAAAAATCAGATTTTACACAAAAATCTTGATTTTACTCTTCTCTTGGAAACTAAGAGGTTCTGGCCATGTTGGACCAGCATTCCTGTCTGGCAACAATTTTCAGGAGCTGAGTGACAGCTGAGCCCTTCAGAGGGGTGAGGGCCTCCTGGCTTATCCAGTTACCATTCTCCCTCGGACACCATCACACCAGGCCCACTACACTCACTCACATGTGCTGATCTGGAAAAGCTTACCGCCCATGAATCAGCCCAGCTCACAGACAAAGACCCTGAGATCTGAAGAGAAAAACGGAGTTACACAAGATCACCCAGGAGAGCAGGGTAAAACTAAGCCCAGAACCCAGGCTTCTGGCCCTCAATCCCAGCTCCTCCCACTTTGCACGAGCTGTATGAATTTATTTGCCTAGTTCTGGAGGCTTGAGTCCAAAAGCAAAGTGTTGGCAGGGCCATAGCTCCTCTGAAGGCTCTAGAGGTGGATCCTGGATGGCCTCTTCCAGCTTCTGCTGCTCCTGGCATTCCTTGGCTTGTGGCCACTTCACTCTGCCTGTCTTCTCATGGCCTTCTTCTCTGTCTCTATGTGTTCTCCTCTTCCATCTGCCTAATCTCTCCCTGCCTTACTCATGGGACACCTGTCATCAGATTTAACCCCCTTTCACCCCCACCAGGTACTGAGATGATCTCATCTAGGGATCCTTACATTATTTTCATCTGCGAAGACCTTTTTTCCAAATAAGGTCCCATTCACAAGTTGGGGAAGTGGAGACAGTTAGGACATAGGCATATCTTTTCAGAGGCCACTCTTCAATCCACCACAGTCACTAGGCCCCACCACAGAGCACCTGATACAATTGACTGGGGTGGGAGGGGGGGCCTGGGCTTTGTGAATTTTATCTTCTTTCATTTTGTTTATTATCATTATTATTATTTATTTATTTTGCTTTGTGAATTTTTAAAGTTGCTGGGAAATTCCGATCTTTACAGTCTTGGTTGAGGACCTCTGTTCCTAATATATGTGAGGCCAACCATGTGGTGAATACCAACAGTGTTAATTATCATTACTATTATTATTACACTAGTGGCCCAGTGCACGAAATTCGTGCACATTAAAAGGGGATTAATTAGAGGAAATATTTTAATATTGCTATTTGCCCTTTCTCTATAATAGAAGTGTCAGAGATTAAAAAAAATTAGTAAAACATATATGAAAATCTTCCTCCTGTCAGAGTCTGGGGTGCACCATGGAACCCAGAGTCAAGTCTTCAACCATCCACATGCACCTCAAAATCGCTCGAGACCCAAACCTGGATGGCCCCCTTCATTGGGCTAGATCCAGACCCGGCCAGTCCCACCCTGTCAAGCCCTGCCAGGTGGGGGGGTGCAGCCTCAGGTCCCCTGGGTGCCAGGGCAGGGGGGCATGGCCAGAGGTCCCCCATCAAGCCCTGCTGGGCAGAGGGAGCGGCCTGTGATCCCCCAGCCTGGCGCCGGGGCAGGGGGCACAGCCTGAGGTTCCCTGGCCTGGTGCTGGGGCAGGGGGCACAGCCTGAGGTCCCCTGGCCTGGTGCTGGGTTGGGGGCACAGCCTCAGGTCCCCTGGCCTGGGGACAGGGCAGGGGGCATGGCCTGAGGTCCCCCGGCCTGGCACCAGGGAAAAGGGTGCAGCCTGAGTTCCTCTGACCTGGTGCCAGGACAGGGGGAGCAGCCTGAGGTCTCCTGTCAAGCCCTGCAGGTGGAAGACACGACCTGAGGTCCCCGGTCAAGCCCCATGCAGGAGGTGGGTGGGCACGTAGCCTCAGGTCCCTGCTGATTGCTCCTTAAGGCTCATTATGGGAACTTAGCCTCAGCTGTGGGTGCAAAGTGACTGGCGTGATGGTCAATTTGCATATTCTCTCTTTATTATGTAGGATTAGCGGCCTGGTCCACAAAATTCTGCACGGGTAGGTCCCTAGGTATGGCTGGCGATCAGGGTCAATCAGGGTGGTACGGGGTCTTCCGGCTACCAGCCAGGGCCTTCCTTCATTCTGCACCACCCCCTGGTGGTCAGCACACATCATAGTGAGTGATCAAACTCCCTGTCTCCTGGTCGAACTCCTGAGGGGATACTTTGCATGTTAGCCTTTTATATATACAAATGATTGTTATTATTGCTAGAATGGCTTGTCTAATCCTGAGCTATTGTGATGATGTTGGTAACTTATTACTATGATGCATATTCCTTATTTGCAAAGAGAACATTCCAGTAAGTAACATCTTGCCAATTACCTTGAGCCTAGTTAAAACAGTGGGTCTCAACCTGGGGCACATAGCCTCCTCCACCCCACCCGGCAAAATATCTGGCAATGTCTGGAGACCTTTTTATTGTTGTTGTTAATTTTTTATTAATTTTAGAGACAGAGGAAGAGAGAGAGAGAGGAACATGGTTTGGCCTCCTCCTACAGGCCCCTCCCCCCCCGCCCCGCCCCGTAGGATGGAGCCCACAACCTGGGCATGTGCTCTGACTGGCACGGAACCAGCAACCTTTCAGTGCACAGGACAATGTTCAACCACTGAGCCATACTGGCCAGGGCTGGAAACAGTTTTGACTGTCACACTTGGTAAGGGGGGATGCAGATGCTCCTAACATCAGAGGTATAGACCAGAGGATGCTGCTGAACATCCCTCAAAGTAGAGGACAGTCTCCACCACAAAGGACTTTCTATGGTGCCAAGGTAACAAACTGCTTAGAAGTTGGGACGGAGAAAGACCCTAAAGTGGAGAGCCATGTCAGAAACGGCAGAAGCCTCTGCAGTCAGTCCTGCCCTGCACTGCAGGCCTGCCAGCTGTGGGTGGAGAGCAGTGCCCGGGGACTGGCCCTGGGCTGCACGCTCAGCACCTCAAACCTCACCAGGCATGCACTTGAGATTGCCTTTCAACTTGGAGGAACTGCTCAAATGTCCTGGCGTCCACCAGTGCTGGAAGTGTTTATAAGAGACTTCCTCGGGAAAGAAAGGTCATCCAGGGAAAACCAGAAACAGATTCCGTTTTTCTCTCTGGCTCACTTCCGCCAGGCACCTCAAAGAAGTGCATTGTGCTTATGTCGTGGAAGAAAAACTTTTAAGAGAAGAGAAGGGGGAAGCTGTGTGCCATTGCAAGCAAGCATGTCCTGAGGGTCAGCCCAGGCTGGGGTCTGGAGGAGGAAGAGGCAGAATTAAAGAGAGAAGGAAGGAAAGAGCAGAGGGAGGGAGGGAGGAAAAGAAGGAGAGAGGAATAAAAGGAGGGAGTAGTGGTCAGATAGATGGGTGAAAGAATGGGTGAATAGGAAGGTGGATGGACAAATACAAAGGTAGGTTGGTGAGTAGGTAGATGTAAGGGTGGGTGTGGGCTGGTTGATAGGCAGGTAAATGAATGGATGACTGTAAGGATGGATAAATGGATGGACCGACAGAAGGAAGGAAGCACAGGTGAATAAGAGAATGGAGGTATAAGAGGCTGGGTGGGCAGATGAGTGTGTGGGCGTGTAAATGATGGGAGGATCCATGGATGTATTGACCGATTCATCTCAAAGACAACGTATGTTTATGCAAGATTGCAGCTTGGTGGTTCCTTAGCTCAATATGGTGGCCAGCATGCTTTTTCTGGCTCACTCAGAATGGCGGCTCTCAATCTTGGCTACACATTTGAATCAACTGAGGAACTTACATAATCCTGCAGCTCAGGTGCCACCCCCCATACCACAATCTCTGGGGATGACACCCCACATCAGTGTATGTTTTTAAAATCCTCACATGATTCAAATGGCAGCCAAGCTTGAGGGCCAACATGCATTCAAAAGACAGGGGACGAGGCTAGTGCTGTGCCAAAACAAAACACTTGCAGTTGTTTGTTTTCCCCTTACACCAGGTTTCCTTCACCCACTCAAGTGCCTGCCTGGCCTCGGTGAGTATCTGAATTGGTAGCCAGACTTTGCTTGGGTTGATATCCGCCCCTATCTTGAGGCTGTGTGATTTTAGTCAAGTGGCTTAGCTGCTCTGTGCCTCTGTTTCTCCATCTGCAAAATGGTGCCTGTAACAATGAAGGCAAACCCCTACAGAGTTTTGCAAGGAGCAAGGGAGATAAGGTCTAGCACATTTTAAGCACTTGACCACGATTACTATTGTGAATACAACCTGAACATTGTACCTCCCAATTCACAGGCATGGATGATCATCTCAGCAGGCAGGTATTAGTCACGTCCTTTATGCCAGGCACTGTGCTAAGAGCTTGACATTTCATATGTGTTAACAATTCAATCCTGTGAAGCCTCAACGAATTAAATACTACAGCTATCCCCATTTCCTGGCTTTCCAAATGCAAATCCGACTGGACCTCCCTCTCTTCTGATAAAACTCTTTATAGCTCCCATGGCCTTGAGATCAAATGCAAACACCTTATCGGGCCATATGAGGAACCCAAGGCACAGAAAGGTGCGGATCACTTGTTCATCAGACACACAACCAGTCCTGGTGAAGCCAGGGCCTGGGCTTAGGAAGTCTGGCTATTGTTTCTAATGGTGGCGCTCCACCCTGCCCAGCACCATCCCAGCTTCACACTCTGGACTCTGAAGGCCCGCCCCTTATTTTCCCAGGAAGGACCGAGGCCCAGAGGGGATGAATGACTTCCCCAGTCCCACAGCAGGTTATCAAGGAAGATGGCCATTGGTCTTTGAAGTGCATCCAGGCTCCTTGGGCCTTTAAGAACTTTTCTACTTTCCAGAGCTTTCATGAAAATTCAAACACTTCTAAGAGGCGGTCCCTGGTGGAAGGTCATTTCTTCCCTCATTCATTTCTGCAATGGTAATTTATGAAACACCTATTCAGTGCCAGGAGCTGTGCTAGGTCTGAGGATGCTTTGTGAGTGGCACAGACCACATGCTTGGCCCTAAAGGAAGTAGCTGGTGGTTGAGCAGGTCTTGGCAGGCTGTGCAAGGCTGAGGTCTGGGTTTCGGGGGGGGGGGGGGCGGGGGACGGGAAGGTGGAAAGCCAGCAGCAGACAGACAGACAGCCCTTTAAAGCACCTGCCTTCCACTCCTGACCAGCTTCCCATTCCAAATTTCACCAGTGCCCACTCGACTCTAATGCGGGGCACCCTTGCTTGGCTCAAGGATAGCAGCCCACACCTTGGCCGAATGGACGGCCCACTGGCAGGGGAAAGGAAGCAGCTCTTCCTTTGTAACCACCTTTCAGGGGGAATTCCTTTATGAAATGCGTGACATTTCCTTGATGGAACTGTCAGAATAGCAGAAAAGAAAATATCGGCAGAAATACTGATACATGTAACCTCCCTGTACCCCAAATTCTACATCTGTATTCTGAAGAAGATAATGCCTGTCTCAAGATCATTGTGGGAAATGAATGAAGAGAACCCGATACTCAGCAGACACCTTAAGAGTAGTAATTGCTATTATAATAGTTATTATTGTTATTATTTCATGTAATATTTACATCTCAACATTTACTCCAAGAGCCATATGTAATTCAAATCACCACAAACAGGGGCAGAGCCAGTTTAAGGGGCCTATAGCTCATTCAATTGGAAGAGGAAGGCAACAAAAATATCAGGCTTTTGCAAATGTGGTAAGAACCCGTGACCCTGAGTACATTGTTCCGGGTCCCCTTCCAGGGCCAGAAGTGGGGCTCTTAACAAAGCTCTTGTAGGAAGTTTGCTCTGACCTGGATTTTTAAGGGGTGCAGGGAGCAGTGCAGGGTTCAGGGAGAAAAGAGCCCCCACTACAGTCCTTTCCTTTCGAGCTTGGCCAGCCAGTTATTAACCAGCCAATAAGAGTTCCTTACATCCATGCCACGGGTTTTCACCAGTGTCAGGCAAGTGGTACTCACACTGCTGCCTCCTCCTGCTCCTCCTCCTCCTCCTGCTGCTCCTCCTCCTCCTCCTTTTTTCCCTCCTCCTCCTCCTCCC
>PVJC01023503.1:0-26349 GCA_004026665.1 Murina feae | reverse complement strand
TAATAAAATGATATAACAACAAACTCATGATATAAAAACAACATTGATGCAAATAATGACTGATAAAGTGATTAAACTTATTCTAATATCTCCCTGTATACCACATTAAGAGTGAAAACACTTTCAGAGTGCTTGACTAATTTCCCTTGGGATAAAGTATTTACAACTTTAACTTTAACATCACACGCTCTTCAAACTCTAGAGAAAGCAACATATAACTGACCATGTGCGAAAACGGGTTCAGGTAGGAATATTCCTACTCTGTCTAGAGTTTGTCCTTCTGATATATTAATAGTCTTTGCAAATGCTGGCATCACAGGAAACTGTCATCAAGTTAATTTAAATGGGAGGCCAGTGTCACATGGAGACTAATCAATTCTTGGAATCAGAACAACCTCTCCCTCTGCAGGCCCGGTTAATATTTCAGCTTTGATAATGTTAAGTTGTAATCTTTTGACAATAAATCTGGTACTGTTAAAATTTCTCAATAGCATGATGATTGTACCCACTTTCAATTTTAATATATGACACGACATCCCTGAAGGAGCAATACTATTAAGAAATTCGATGGGAAAATTTCCTTTTCAGCATCATCTGTTGAGTCAACCAAGTCATCGCTCAAATATGTGTGAAAATCTCCATCAAGTATATCCAAAATTTCTTCATTTAATTTTTGAACATGCTCATTTTTTTGGACAAAGAATTGCAAGCTTGGATATATTTTTAATATTATCTATAAATATACTATTTCCAAAGGTGGCTTCAATAATAGATCCATTACAAATCATTTCACAGGGAATTTCAATAATATCCATTCTTAAATGAAAACTGCTATCAAGTTTGCCATCTCCAGGTTTTACTAACCATTCACTATAAGCAGAATCCTCTGATCTCATATTGTTTCAAGAGACAACTTTCTGAAACATCCCCAAACATCACAGTACTTTAAACCTGTTTGTACTATGGCTGATTGCATAGCATGCAGTACAATACTGAGACATTATTGAAAATCCTCTCTGGGGAGAACTTTCCTACCAAATGCAACATTCAAATTCATAATTTCTCTTACTAATCTGTCTATGGCGTTTATAGCATGACTGGATGCCATGGTGCATTCATTAATAAGAAGTTGGGTGGTTTTTTTTTTTTAATGGTTTTAGCAACTTCACTCTTTATATTGAGTTTAGAAATTGAAGTTTCATTTAATGGAATTGGTAATTTATATTGGGAATGAAAGGTTCTTCCACCAAGAAGTAAATTTGCAGCAATTCTGGTAGATGCTGTGGGTAAAACAGTACCACCACGACCTTTAATATAATGTATTAAAACTTTATAAAGAAGTGTTTTTTCACTACCACCTGGACCATCCAAGAAAAAGCATTTGGGGTGTACAGTTTGATCTTCGATGGCTGAAGTTATGGTCTGAAAGGCTGCCAACTGTTCATCATTCAGAGAATTTATCAAAACCTCTGCCTGTTTTCATTCGTATGATTCATCACATATATTTGTATTCATTAATAAAGGACAGTCCAGAAGTTTGAAATGTGAACATTTCGTTCCATGTAATGTGAATACCTCCTGAATTTCATTAAGGGCATGTGTTTCACAGTTTGCCTCCCCGAGTGGTGTCTGGTGGTGTCCTGCCCCACCTCCCCTGTCACCAACCTGGGGCCCGGACCCTGCAGGTGGCATCTGGCGCTGCCTGCTCCACCTCCCCCATCCCTGATCTGGGGCCTGAACCCTGTGGGTGTCTGACACTGCCCATTCCGCCTCCCTGGGTTCCAGATTGGAAGCCGGGACCCTGCAGTGGTGCCTGACGCTGCCTGCTCCACCTTCCCCATCTCCCATCTGGGGCCAGGACCCATGGGCAACATCTGGTGTTGCCTGCCCCATCTCCCCAGTCCCTGATGGGATGCCTGGACCCCCAGTGGCATCTGGGCTGCTTGCCCCACGTACCCCATCCCCAGTCGGTGGCCCGGACCCCACCGACTGTTGTCTGGCACTGCCCACTCTGCCTCCCCGGGTCCCAGATCAGAGCCCTGGACCCTGAGATGGCACCTGATGATGCCTGCTCCGCCTTCCCGGGTGGCGTCTGGTGCTGCCCACCACTCCTCCCTGGGACCCTGATCAGGGCCCGGACCCCACGGGCAGCATCTGCACTGCCCACTCTGCTCCCTAGGTCTCAGATTGGAGGCCGGACCCCACTGGTGGTGTCTGGTGCTGCCACCCCACCGCCCCGTCCAGATTTGGGGCCCGAACTCTGGGTGGCATCTGGAACTGCCTGCCCTGCCTCCTCAGTCCCTGATGAGAGGCCCCCACCGGAAGTGGACTCTGTGGGAGGTGTCTGGCCTGCCCGCCAGGTGTCACCTGTTGCCGATCTGGGGCCTGGACCCAATGGGTGGCGTCTGGCACTGCCTGCTCCGCCTCCCTGGGACGCAGATCAGAAGCCCAGACCCTGCAGTGGTGCATGATGCTGCCTACCCAGCCTCCCCCATTCCGCATCTGGGGGCCAAACCCAGGCGGGACTGGCGCTTCATGCCCTGCCTCCTCAGATCCCGATAGGAAGCCTGGACCCTCAGTGGCATCTGGTGCCACTTGCCCCATCTGCTGCCACTCCCCTTGGCCTGCCGATGCCCTCTCCGCCCCTGTCCCTGCTGCCAATGCCCTCTGATGCCCACCTCTCCCACCCACCACTGCCACTGCTCCCGATGCCTGCCCCTCCCCCACCCACCACTGCCACTGCTCCCGATGCCTGCCCCTACCCCACCCGCCACTGCTGCTGCTGCTCACAATGCCCACCCGGCCCTTACCCCCACTGTCCCCCAGCCGCACCTGCTGTTGCTTGCTCCTGGATGCCAGCCACCATCTTGGCTGGGTTAATTTGCATACAGACACTCTGATTGGCTGGTGGGCATCCTGAAGAAATGGTCAATTTCAATATTAGGCTTTTATTAGATTATATGTTAGAAAGAGTAGAAGGGAGGGGGAGAGATACAGAGAAAGAGAAACATCAATGTGAGAGAGGCAGAGATTGGTTGTCTCTCACGTGTACCCCAATGGGGAGCGTGGGGGATGGAGATCAAGTCTGCAACCGAGGTATGTGCCCTAGACCAGAATCAAACCCATGACCCTTCAGCCCGTGGGCCAACACTCTAACCACTGAGCAAAACCAGTGAGGGCTCAAGAGAAATTAAAATGTACATTCACACAAAAACACATACACAATTGTTCAGAGTTGCATTATTCACAACCATTTAAAAATATATATAACCTAAATGTCCATTAACAAATGAATGAATGAGTAAAATGTGGTATATCTATATAATGGAATTTTATCTGGCAATAAAAATGAATGAATTTCTGATATATGCTACCACATGGACAAACCTTGAAAGCATTATGTCAAGTGAAAGAAGAGAGTCTCAAAAAAAACATATTATATCTTATTTTTATGAAATGTCCAGAATGGGCAAATCTCTAGAGACAGAAATAGATTAGTGGTTGCTGAGGATGGAGGAGGAAGGTGTAGAGTCACTATTCAGGGTAAAGTGTTTTTATTTAGGGTGAAAAACATGTTCTGATATTATATTGTGGTGATGGACCCACAATTCTGAATATACTAAAACCATTCATTACATTGTACTCAATAAATGGATAAATTTTATGGCATGTTAATTCTATCTCAATAAAATGATTTAAACAAAAAAGCACAATTTTATTTTACATCATTCTTTCTTCAATCTCTAACAGTTATAAACTTTTACTTCTCAGCTTAAACTGGTATCTTCATGTCCAGTATCACCTCAACTTTTATTTCCCACAGAAACAAAATCTAATGCATATTCACTCCCTTGATTTCTTCTCCCTCCTCAAAGCCTATATCTTGATTCATTCTTATATATATTAAAGAAATATTGAATGGAATTTTCCTGTTTCCAGGAGTTGCCAGGGCCCAAAGTTAAGAACAGAAATTCCTAAATACCACACATTCCAAACTCACTGACCTTCTTCCATGGGGCTTAATCTTTAAAAGAAGCTATTTCCTTTACTCTCTTGCCTATGCAGAGGCAAAGAGCTTGCTTCCTTTACCCAGACAAAGACAGAAAGGGCACAAGGAAATCACTCGCATAATGGAAAGTACTGTAAATATAGCACACTAACATTTTGTTTCCAAATAGAAAATTTCTTTATCCTTTGGACATATTAATTTGCTTTTTGATGCTGGAACAGAGAGCAAAAGCCCTGGAGAGACAGGAAATGAGGAAGAGAGAGGAGAGCAAGGAGATTCCCTATATATCCTAGTTTTCAAGAGATCTAAAAAAATGACAAACTTTCCTTTTGATCCTGAAATTGGAAGTCATGGAAGCACAGTGAAACTGTGGACTCAGTGATAAATAACATGGATTGAAGCAGATTCTGGACAAGCCAGGAAAGTAATGACCTTTGACCACAGGTCTATAAGCAAGAGGATAAGCAGTCTTTGCCTCCTCAAACTAACACCAATGGTGGAGCTCAGAAGAGAAAGTAGTCAGAGTAAACCACAGCCACTTCCAAGCTGATAGAGCTACCAGGGATCCTTCTGTTGAAGAGAGAAATTAGTAATTACATTGATGATTTTGACTGATCAGTTATCAAAATTAAAATAAAAATTTTAATAACAAATTAACTAGATAGGGCTTAGAATTGAGCTAAATTATTTAAAGGGACTACTACCAATCAGAAAGAGTATAGTTGAAAGCATATTTAAAAATTTTAAGCTGTGTAATGTTTATGTGGTTAAAATATATTTTTAAAATTTTATTTTCTTTTTTTAAAAATATATTTTATTGATTTTTTTTACAGAGAGGAAGAGAGAGGGATAGAAAGTCAGGGTCAGAAACATTGATGAGAGAGAAACATCGATCAGCTGCCTCCTGCACACCCCCTACTGGGGATGTGCCCTCAACCAAGGTACACACCCATGGCCAGAATCGAACCTAGGACCCCTGAGTCCACTGATCCAAATTGGTCAGGGCAAAAATTTTATTTTCTTTAATAGAGAAATACTTTTTTCTATTTCTTAGATTCAGGCTATTTCTGACATTTGTGATTGCCATCCTGTAATATTATTTCTAGGCCTTGCATCCTTTTGATGGGCCAAAAATTCATTAGCCAAATATCTATAAGCTTCACTCTTAAAATCAAAGCAATGCAAGGGAAATGCAATACAAAGCAACCACTCCACAACTCCACCTTGTACTGAGATTGCTATGATGTTCTTGGTAACAAAATTAACAAATAATGAAAATACCTATTTTTAAGATCTCTTGATCTTAAGCTGAGGGATTTTATGAACACATTTGTTTTATTAAGGAAATCCACTTTAAGACTTGCTTCACTTTTATTATTTCACTAATGTCTAGGACTATAGACATTTTGAATTAGTCTAATATTGTCTGGGTGATGCCATCTATTTCATAATTTCTGTAACTCTTTTATGCTGCCATTGCCAAATCTACATCTCCAGTCTTGACCTTTATTCCAAGCCCTACATGGATATATATGGTTTTATATTCATCTTCTCTACTTGAATCTTCTAAAAACAACTCACATTTAGTATGTCCAAAATTGAACTTAGTCACAGAAACTTTAAACCATCTCTTTCCGAGGTTTGTATACCAGCAAATGACAATAGCACTTATTTTTTTCTAGATTGTTTATTGGCATTTAGTAGGTGCTCAATATAATGTGATTAAATGAAATTAATAGATTAGTGAAGATTCAATTTAAAAAATCATATATAGCATGAGGACCTACAGTTGTATTTTTGTTAACATTTCTCCTTAAACTCCAATGTTCATTTTTTTGAACTAAGATCTGAATCATTTTTAAATTCATAAAACAATTAAGTATTCTACTCATCACTATATTATATTTTATATTTAAAATTATAGACTTTAGTTTTTCTCTTACATCAATGCAGATTATTATTACCTGTGCCCATCATGCTCTCCACATTTTGTTTTCTTCCCAAAGTTTGTACATCTTGTAGGATCTAGTTACAATCCTTTTTATTTTATTTTTAATATATTTTTATTGATTTTAGAGAGGTAGGGAGAGGAAGAAAGAGATAGAAACATCAAGGATGAGAAACATTGATCTGCTGTTTCCTGCATGTTCCCTACTGGGGATCAAGCCCACAACTGGAGTATATGCCCTGACCAGGAATTGAACCACAACCTCCTGGTTCATAGGTTGACACTCAACCACTAAGCCACATGAGCTGGGCTCAATTTCTTTTTAAATTTAATTTGTTGGATGATACCGATTCACAAAATTATACAGGTTTCAAGTGTACAACTCAACAAGTCATCATCTGCATACTGCAGTGTGCACCCACAGCCCCAAGCAAGGTTTCTTTCTGTCCTCATTTATCCCTACCTTGCCCACCTGTACCTATCCCCAACCCCCATTTCCCTTTGACTATCATCACGCCGGTGTCTGTGTCTATCTATTTCATATATTTTTTGCTTATTCTCTTCACTTTCTTTCATCCTTCTAACCCCTCTGCCCTATGACAATTGTCAGTCTGTCCCATGTATCCATGCCTCTGTCTCTATTTTGTTCATCAGTACATTTTGTTCATTAGATTTTACATACAGATGCGATCATATGGTATTTGTCTTTCTTTGACTTCTTTCACGTAGCATAATAATTTCCAGGTCCATCCATGCTGTCACAAAGGTAACATTTTCTTCTTGCTGAGAGCTGTATGATATTCCACTGCATAAATGTCCCACAGCTTTCTTATCCACTCATCTACTGCTGGGCACCCGAGCTCTTTTCAGATCTTGGCTATTGTAAATAATGCTGCAATGAACATAGGGGTGCATACATTCTCCCAAATTAGTGTTTGGGGTTTCATAAGATATATTCCCAGAAGTGGCATTGTTGGGTCAAAAAGCAGTGCCATTTTTAATTTTTTGAGGAAACTCCATACTGTTTTCCACAGTGACTGCACAAGTCTGCATTC
This sequence comes from Murina feae, assembly GCA_004026665.1. Lineage (NCBI taxonomy): Eukaryota > Metazoa > Chordata > Mammalia > Chiroptera > Vespertilionidae > Murina > Murina feae. The sequence goes on along the minus strand of PVJC01023503.1, from coordinate 19,337 downwards.
CTACCAATAGTGCAAATCTTTTAAACTCTCAAAAAATTCTCAAATTTTCCCTCTTTGATTATTGGCCTTTAAAGTTCATATATATTATGTTTATTATTTTAATGTTAAATTTAAGACCTGATGATTGTTCTTCACTATTTTATATGGGCTTACCATATTTTCCATTCAATTTTCAACTCTTGGGTGTGAAAAATATAATTTGCATATCCCTTAAGACAAATCTGAATATGCAAGTAAGTGTTTAAAAAAATGCATGGCCCTAACCAGTTTGGATCAGTGGACAGAGCACCAGCCTGTGGACTGAAGGGTCCCATGTTTGATTCCGGTCAAGGGCATGTACCTTGGTTGTGGGCACATCCCCAGTAGGGAGTATACAGGAGGCAGCTGATCTGTGTTTTTCTCTCATTGATGTTTTTAACTCTCTATTCCTCTCCCTTCCTTTCTGTAAAAAATATATTTAAAAAAATGCATGACTAGATCATGCAAATAAAATCTATTTTTTTCTAGAATCACTTAATGTTGTTTCATTATACACTCTTTTTGAAGGTTAAGAGTTACTGTTGTAGACCAAAAAAGCCATGAAATATGTTAAAAAATGTTACTATAATAATAATGGATAATGCCATTGGCATTCATCTTACTGACATACTGACTCACTATTTTAGCTGAAGGAAATCAGTTCACATTCTTCTCTGCAACATTACCTTAAGTGATATAGAGCCAAAATAAGATGAATTGAAATAGATGTATTCAAGAACTCATCTAGTTTCAGTCTAAAGGAGACTTACTGAAAGAGAGATCTCTTAGTCACATGTAAAATTATCTTATTAATTAAAATATCAATAAACTGTATGCAAATAGTTTTCTGAGGGTGATACCAATTCGATGCTCTGTTAAAAAAGTATTTGCACATGTAAAATGGGAATATTATATTGTAGTGTGCAAGAACTTAGCATGTGTTAAAACGAAGTATCTAAAATGACTATAGGGCAAAAAGGTATATGAAAATAAATTGCTTTCCAAACTAATGGCCCAGCAGCTAAAAGCTGATCACTTTTTGACACATTTTTAATGATGTATTTGTCTCGGGGTTTGAAAGAACTTATAATCTAGCTGCTTTCAACTCTAGGTTACCAAAGATTCAATATTAGTCTTGGTTTCCAATATGTTAATTCAGAAGTAACTGGTAGTTTCATTTCTAGGTGCTCAATTTCTGTAAGTGATGTGTAGGCAAGTAGGCAGACTGATTAAATGAGCAATATGTTCTAACCTCCCTTGATAATTGCTACAAAGCTTATATCTTTGCTTTCCTTCTAAGAATTCTCTCTGATCCTTCATTCATACTGTTCTATACATGTCAAAGGTATGTTTCTTTTTCCTAGAATTCTGTTTAGGGGGATCATTTCAATTTGTGCTTTAGAAGGCGTATAAGAGAGTCCACTAAACAGCTCTTTACAAAATATGATCATAGGAGCAATGCTAGCTACCTCAGCAAATCACATAAAGCAGAAAGACATCCTCACTAAATCCTGCCCAGACTGCAGAGTAATGACCCAATAGTTCTTGCTGTTTTAGGGTGTTTTGTTATACAACAATAAATCACTAATATGCAGGAGATAATGTGTTGTCAGGATATTGGTGCAGGGTGAAATCATTAGGGGGAAAACAAACACGGGAATGTTGTGAGTATAAGGATCAAAAAATATACATTACCAGAGGCAAGGAAGAACATGTGATTTTTATACCTGAAATTAGCTTTATATTTAAACCATGTTTTACCTAGGAGGAAATTGATTACAGATGAGATGAAATTTAACCCTATGTGTCATCAGGTTAAATTTCACAATCATGGCTGACTTCTGAATTCCTGTAAATGTTCTATGTGGAGGAAGGTAAGAATTAAAGCTCTAATCTTAGTGACAAATAATATAAAGGTTAATAAAGATTTAAAAGTTATGGGGTATTCAAATATGAGTTTATATTATGTCCACTTAAGAAATATAGGCATATACCATGTTTTTTTTAAAAAAGGAAAAGGGCCACCGATAAAATAATAGCTTTAGACAGTGTGTCTGTATATTAACACTCATGTATTTTGGAGCACATCCTCATGATACCTGCATCATATATTCATAGAGTGATTACAGGGGGGACGGGAAAAGTTGAGCTTTGTAGCCTCTTCGTATATCTATATACTAGAGGTCTGGTGCATGACATTCATACACAGGGGGTGGGGAGGGGTAGGGGGGAGTGTCCCTTAGCCCGGCCTGTGCCCTTTCACAGTCCAGGAGTCCTTGGGGGCTGTCCATCTGCCAGCTTAGATTTGATCATTCTGGCCAGAAGTCAAACATCCCTTTCCCAGGCCGGGGTTCTCGTAGTCCAGAACCCCTCACTCTTTACTGCCCGCCTGCAGCAGAAGTGGGAGAGGCTCCCAGCACTACCTCTGTGCTTGCCAGCCATGAGTCTGGCTTCTGGCTGAATGGCATGCCACCTATGCCAGCGCACTGACCACCAGGGAGCAGCTCCTGCATTGAGTGTCTGCCCCCCCCCCCCTCGCCCTGATCAGTGCGCAGCATAGCAACTGATTGTTCTGCCATTTGGTCAATTTGCATATTAGGGTTTTATTATATAGGCTATATATATGTGCAATATGTGGACATAATCCTTATTTAACAGCTGTATTTGACATCACACAAATTGGAACCAATAACATCATAGCAGACAAAAAACATTTATCGAAGTCAGTATGTACATGTAAACAGCAATATGAAGTTGCTGTAAAAGTCTCATCACATGACCTGTATTTAATTAAATGTGAATTGTAGGACAGGAGTTTTCATTCTCAGTATTATCATAAGTAAACATAGTATATAAAACACCATTTATCACAAATAATTTCAAAACCTGTAACTTCATGGGTAAAGGAAAATTACAAAGGAAAATATACTTTTTTCTTTGGATTTAGTGATGTGAGTAGTAATTCTATTAAGGAGAAAAATTAGCTGAGAAAAAATTTAATATGATAATCAAGAAATATTATGCATAATATACATGGGTGATAGCATATTTGAGGACAGCTCTACACACCCTGATTTAGAGACCTGTGCTGCTGAGGCTGACCTATATAAAATTCTTGCTTCTTATTAATTACTCTAAACTTTCCCTGTCTATGCATGAAATAATTTTTCCATTGCCAATTCCAAACCCTGGCATAACCCAGATCCCAAGACAAGTCAAAGGTACAATGGCTGCCAGGGCCATGCGAATAAAAGCATGTGGGATTTCAGCATTGGGCTCATGTCTAGGTGATTTAGTTACTCTGGGCTCATGTCCAGAAGAAAAGTTTATGACACCAGAAAAAGCTTCTTCTTTTAATGATTCTGGTATCTCTGTAGTCAATACTGCTACCTGTAGTGCTCTATAGAGATAGTATAGCCCAGTCAAAGTGAGTTTCAGACACCTTTATGATAATCTCAGCTTAATCATTGTGTTTGTTTATAGCAAGCAATTTTAACAATATTTATCCCAATTTAATATAATGTATAAAATAATTGAATGAATAAATAATATAAAAACTTAAAGTTTCAGAAAATACATTCTCAATATAGTAAAAATATTTGATATTTTTCATAACTTGTTCTCATGTGCAAGTAAATATTTAATAAGAATAATAAAATTAGTCAAATTGGTTACTATATGATAGATACAATTTCAACTCACTGACAAATATCTTCATATAAAATATGTCAATCATGTGGAAAATACAGAAATAAAATCAGTAGCGTACACACTACTCAGCTTTTTGAAAAATCACATTTGTCAATGGCAATTCTATCAAGGTGGTGGTGTAGGTTAATGCAGTCCTCAAAACCTCCCACGACCACATCAAAATTGTAACTAAATTATAGAAGAACCATCACTCAGAACTGCCTGAAATCTAAATAAACAGAAATCCTATAACTAAGGATATGAAGAAGACACATGAAGACTTATAGGAGCGGGGAAACATAGAACCTGCTGGTCCCACACCTAGGTGTGGTGGTTAAAAATCAAGAGAGATATTTTCACTAAGAAGCAGGTGTCTCAGCCCCACATCAGAATTCCAAGTCCAGGGTCCCAGTGCTGGAAGAGAAGATACCATAACTTCTGGTTCTGAAAACCGGTGGAGATTTTGGATGAGTGAAACAAAGGCTGCTGTTGTCCTAAACTTTCCTCTTAAAGGGCCTACCTATGGACATTCTTGGACTCACTCACTCTGAGCTCCATGACTGGGGCAATAACAACTTCAAAGGCACCAGAGGCATATGGGAAGCAACTGAACTGTCTGGCTTCAGGAAAGGGTTGAGGGGTGACTTCTTCCCAGACAGAACTGCTAGCAGAAGCCATTTTCCAGCTTTATGGCAGGAGGGTGCCATATCTGAGTCTCCATAAATCTGGCTAATACTGTTGGTCCCACCCTGATGTATCCTTCAGATCCTGCCCCATTCAACTTGCAGGTCCACCCAAGTAATTTCATGTGGCTTTTCCATACAGTGAAGCTGTCTTTCTTCATGCTTTGGAGTTCTGGAAAATTTCTCAAGTAAGTAGTATCTGGCCTCGGTGAACCTTGTACCTCTTTCTAAGTAGCCCAAGCCCAGCACTAGCATTTGCCAGCCTCAGTTTGTAGCTAGGCCTCTTTCAAGCATATCCAAGTACACACAAGTAGTCGATTTCTGCAAATTGCTTACAACTTACCTTGAGTAGCTCTGGCTGATCATGTATCTCCTGGGAAGTCTGAGTCAGTGTGCATAGTGGACAGTTTCAGACCACAGCTGATTAGATCCTAACCACCTCCAGGAGCAACATACTCAAGGGGTTGATTCAGAGGGCACCAAAGCCTCACTGAAGTGAGTCAGCTCAGTGGGGTATTCCTCTGCATAGCATTTCTTCACAGCTTATCAGCCTGAAGTTCAATCCCACCCAGGAATGTGCCAATAGTAATAGAAGCTCAGCTGCAAGAGGACAGTGCACACAGCCCACACATCGGAAGCACTCAGCTCCAGTGACTGGGGAGGCTGCACTACTGGGTCCTATCAGATGGCTACTATATAAGGCCACTCTGTGAAATCCAGGAGACAAAGCAACTCTACCTAAAACTGAAAACAAGCACAGAGAAGCAGCCAAAATGAGGAGACAAAGAAACATGTCTCAAATGAAAGAACAAAAGAAATAAAAACAAAACAAAACATAAACTGAAGGAAATGGAGCAAGAAACTACCAGATACAGAGTTCCAAACAATGGATTTAAGTGTGCTTAAGGAACTTAGTGAGAACTTCAACAGCATAAAAAAAGGATACACAAACGATAAAGAAGAACCAGGCATAAATGAAATATGCACTAACTAAAATAAAGACTCTATCACAGAGAATCAGCAGTAGATAAAACAGAGGATCAAATCAGCAATTTAGAATCTGAATATTAAAAAAAAAAGGAATCCAAAAAATGAGGAGCATTTGGGACAACTTCAAGTGTACCAACATTCACATAGCAGGGGTGCAAGAAGGAGAATAGAAAGAGAGCAAGAAATTAAACAACAACAACAACAAAAGTCTTTAAAAATAGCGATAGAAAACTTTTCTAACCTGGTGAAGGAAACAGACATACAAGTGCAGAAAGCACAGAGTTCCAAACAAGAAAAACTCAAAGAGACCCACACCAAGAGACATCATAATTAAAATGCCAAAGATAAAGAGAATCTTAAAAGCAGCAAGAGAAAAATGGTTAGTAACTTATAAGGGAGCTCCTGTGAGACTCTCAGTTGGTTTCTCAACAGAAACGTTTTAGGCCAGAAGTGACTGGCTAGAAATATTCAAAATGATGAAAAGCAAAGACCTATAATACCTGGCAAAGCTATCATTTAGAATTGAACAACAGATAAAGAGCTGTCTAGACAAGAAAAAGATAAAGGAGTTCATCACCATAAAACCAATACTGCAATAAATGATAAAGGTTCTTATTTATGAAGAAGGAAAGAAAGGATAAGAATATGAATAATAAAATGGCTTAAAATACATTATATATTAACAATTACTTTAAAAGCAGATGGATAAAATGCTCCATCAACAATATATAGTGACTGAATGAATCAAAAAACAACACCTTTACATATGCTCTCTGCAAGAGACTCACTTTAGATCAAAAGACACAAACAGGGTGCCTTTTGCTAGCTTGTGACTCGGGCAGTATCGTCCCGGCTAGTCCAATGGCAAGATCTATAAATCAACTCTACCCTGGTTGCTATATCCAACCAGAAGTGCTAATGCTGGTGTTATTAGATAATTTTGTAAATCCAGGATTAAAAAATTGATCTTTCATAATTATAACCCATGATGCAATATAAAGCCTTATTCATGTATAATTTATTTGTGTGTTTCTTCTAGCTTTTTTGAGATGTGATTGACAAATAAAAATTGCATATACTTAAGGTGTAAAAAAAAAAAAAGACACAAACATACTTAAAGTAAAGGAATGGCCAAAGGTACTTTATGAAAATGGAAACAAAATAAAAATCTGGAGTAGCTAAACTTATACCAGACAAAAATACCTTCAAAATGAAAGTCTATATTAACATCAGAGTTTATATTGTTAAAAAAAAATGAGACAAAATAGATATTGAGAGTCCTGGGTGGAAAATTGCCAATTCCATTTTCTTCCCTACTGATTCAATGGAAAATTTGTAAGTACATGTAGAATATTACATTTTCCTACCTTTAAAAATATATTAGCATCAATGAATACTTTTAGAAAATTTTTTTAGATTTGTATACTTCATTATATAGACTACTTAGGGGCCTGGTGCATGAAATTGTGCACGGGGGGAAAGGGAGTGGTCCCTCAGCCCAACCTGCACCCTCTCCAATATGGAGTTCTTGGGGACTCTCACAATCCAGGACCTCTGGTTCTTAAATGCTAACCTGCCTGCCTGCCCTAACCACTCTGCCTGCCTGCCTGCCTGATCCCCCTAACTGCCCTCCCCTGCCAGCCTGGTCACCCCTATTAACTTTCTTTTTTAATCTTATCCCCTTCACACACAATTGTATTTGACTTCCTTATTGACTTCTTTCTCTCACACAATTTTTCTCATTTATGTAATACTTTTCCTACTGACTCATCATTTATAAACTTTTCTTTCCTCCTTATTTCCCACTTGTGTTCCATCATCATTCTTCTCATTTTTCTACTACCCTCCTTCCCTTCCCACATTCCTTCTTTCCTTTATCTTTACCCCTGCCCACCCTCCCCTTTTCCTTCCTTCCCACCTTAATTTTTTCTTCACTTCCTTCCTCTGACCTGCTTTGCTCCCTCACCCATTCCTTCCATCTTCCCATTCTCCTTTTAAGCTCTACCAGCTCCCCCTTTAGAACTTTTCTTCCCTCCCTCTTTTTCTCTCATCCTACCTTTGCCATACATTCTTCTCTACTTACTGCCATTGCTTTAATACCTATCTATCTACTTGCCTAATTATCCACTATCATTTACCTTTTTTTCTTTTCTGACTCCTTTTAAAATCTGTCCCCAGTACACAACTATACTTGGCTTTCATTATAGGCCCTACAATTCACTCATACATCCTCTTTTTTTAACTCTGCTGTCCACTGACTCTTTTATAAAGTTCTTTCCTCCATCCTGTTCCACCCCTCCCCTACCTGGTTACTTCCCCCCAAACTCTCCCTGACTGCTGCTCCCTCCGCCTGCCCCCTGCCCATCTCTCTGTCTCCCAGCTCTGAAGGGAGACGGGGCCTCTCATAGGAGAACCCTGCCTCTGCGGCAGAGAAAATGGAGCCAGCGAGAGAGTGGGCCCAGGAGGTGGTGTGTGTGTGAGAGAGGGAGCAGCCCTTCTTCCCTCAATAAAGCTTCCATGGAGAGGGGGCATTAACCCCCAGCTCAGGGCTAAGCTCCAACTAGGTGGCAGCTGCCCATGCAGCCCCGGTACTGCAGCTGCAAAGCAGGAGCACCTCCACCTCTGGACCATCCAGCCCTCCATTTGGGGACCTGCCAATGGCACAGCTTCTGTCTCTCCTGGACCACAGTGTGGGCTCACTTCTCCCGACCCGTGGCTGTTGCCTGGATCACAGGGCACATGGAAGCTTAGCCTCTGTCTGCCCCACAATCGATACAGTCCACAGCCTCGGGGCCACTGGCTTCTCCCACCCTGGGCTGCCGCCTGGATCCCAGGGCAGAGGTCTTCAGTCTGCCCTGCTGGACCGAGGTCTGTGGCTTCTCCCGGGGCTCTGGCCTTTGCCGTTTTGGCTGGGCTAATTTGCATACAGTCACTTCGATTGGCTGATGGTCATGGCTTAGATGTCCCAAAGAAACAGTAAATTTAAATATTACGGTTTTATTAGAGTAGATTCATTATATAAGTTCTTTAGGATTCCCAGGTATGCATATGTCAGACTTAAAAATGTGCTCCTCTTAATAGGCATTTAGTTACATTCCATAGCTTGCTATTTTGTGCCTTATTCTCTTCTTTTTTAAGTTGGAAATAATAGTAACTTCATCATAGATTTGCTTTTCTGAATAAAATAGTTAACAAATATAAAAATCATGTTTGGGGCAAAATAAGTATATTATGCAGTTGCTATTCTTGTACACTAGAGGCCTGGTGCACAGAATTCGTTCATAGGTAAGGTCCCTAGGCCTGGCCAGTGATCAGGGGCAATCTGTGGGGTGACCAGTGGGTCAATCAGGGGACCCCCGTTGGCATTGCCTTGGCTGGACAGGGGCCTGTGGGCTGAGGTCAGCTCTTACATTGAGCATCTTGCCCCTATTGGTCAGTGCACATCATAGCGACTGGTCATTCTGCCAGTCATCCCACTGTTCGGTCAATATGCATATTAGACTATTATTATATAGAACTAGGGCCCCGGTGCACAAAAATTTGTGCACTTGGGAGTTTCCTCAGCCCGGCCCGTGCCCTCTCGCAGTCTGGGACCCCTCTGGGGATGTCCATCTGCTGGCATGCCTGGTCAGCCTGGGTGAGGGGCTGATGGCTGTTTGCAGGCTGGCCAAGACCCCCAGTGTGGACTTTCACCCCATTGGGGTGTGGCCAGCCTGGGTGATGGGCTGAGGGCCATTTTCAGGCTGCCCACAGCCCCTTCAGTTTTTGGGTCCCTACTGGGGTACCTGGCCAGCCTGGGTGAGGGGTTAATGGCTGTTTGCAGGATGGCCAAGCCCCCCAGTGGGATCCCTCACCCCACTGGGGTGTGGCCAGCTTGGGTGCTGGTCTGAGGGCTGTTTTCAGGCTGCCCATAGCTCCCATTGACCCAATGTCCCAGCAAGGCTGGCTGGAAGCAGGTTTCTGGGATTTATTTATATTCTACAATTGATATACTGTTCCTTTAAGCCTAGGCCTAGGCAGGTAACGAAGCCTCCTGTTGGCTTCAGCTCCATGGCTTCTATAATTGAAAGAATGTTGCCTTAGTTAGAGGCCAAGCTGGCTTAGGCAGGCAGTTTCATCTATCACTGGTGCAACGGAAGCCTGCTGTTTGCTTCAGCTCCGAGGTTTCTATAATTGAAACAATGTTGCAACTATGTTGTTGCCTTGAACACAGAGAGGCCCAGCTGACCAGCAGACAGTTTACTTCTGGTGCAACGGAAGCCTGCTGTTTATTCTAGCTCCATGACTGCTGGCCTCCATCTTGGCTGGGTTAATTCACTCTTATTAGCTGGTGGGCGTGACTTAGGCGTCCCGAAGGAATGGTCAACTTCAATATTACTTTTTTCTTAGATTAAATAATGTTGCAAGGATCCTTTATCCATCAATTTTAAAACTCTAATTGTAAAATATAAGAATGACATCCAGAAGTGGAAATATGTGGGTTTGAGTGTGTACTTCTTCAACATTTTTACAATTTTTCCCATATGGTCTCCAATGTCACTGTACTATTTCATGTTTTCAGGATTATATGGATTCTAGAGTCATACTCCCTGAGAATTAGCCATCTGACTTTGGCAAGATACTTCTGCATGACTCAGGTTTCCCCTCTGTCAAGTGAATATATTGATATGTATTTTATTGGATTGCAGAAATATTAAACAGGTTATATGTATAAAGCATTTGGAACTGTGTAACATGTTAAATGAAAAGTGGATATTATTTATCAGACCATTATCAGCAACATAGGAAAGTTCCAATGTTTAGACTGAAAATTGTCTGATTCATTTTTCCCAATTGATTGGTGTGAAATAGTACTTCATGTTTTCTTTAATTTGCTTTTCTCTGATTACTGGCTAGAGTAAGTTATTTTGGAGGATCCCCACTTCATCTTCTGTTTTCCACCACACAGACAATGATTTTAATCCTTGAACTGCTCTGAAACAAATTCTTGACCAAACCTCCTGCTTCCAGCTGACCAGAGGATTCATCCTTATTCAACTCTTCCCTCTACAAGCAGAGTCATGTGTTCATTTAATGTTTTGTTTTTATATATTATATTTTGTCTTACAATTTATTGTCATAGTCATCCCATTGCTTTGTATTGACACCAGAAGGTTTGCTCCCAGTAAAGGATTTACAGACTACCATGACTAGAAAAAATATTTTCCTGGAAAAATAGTTTGTGTTTACTATAATCAACATGGAAATAGATGACAGGCATCAATAAAATAAATAAGTGCTATTCATATTTATACTAGTCAGGAAACATTTCTTTACACTATTTTAAATTATGATAAAATGAGCTCTAACTACAATTATGTAGATATTAATGGTTCTACATATCATGCAATATGAATTGTAGAAAAGCATGCTGCCAGGAAAGTCTCTTTTAGATAATTTGATTATATAGTAATACTAGAGGCCTGCTGCACAAAATTCGTGCACTGTGGGGCGGGGAGGGATGGTGTCTCTTAATCCAGCCTGCACCCTCTCAATCTGGGACTACTCAGGGGATGTCTGACTGCCATTTTAGGCCCAATACCTGGCAATTGAACATCCCTCTCACAATCCAGGACTGCTGGCTCCCAACTGCTCACCTGCCTGCCTGCCTGATTGCCCCCTAACCACTTCTGTCTGCCAGCCTGATTACCCCTAACCACTACCCTGCCAGCCTGATCAATGCCTAACTGCTCCCCTGCCAGACCAATAGCCCCCAACTGCCCTCTCTTGCTGATCTGATTGTCCCTAACTTCTATCCCCTGTTGGCCATCTTGTGGCTGTGGGTGCCACCATCTTTGAGGGTGGGGCATTCAAGTAGAATATTCCTATTTATTGGCTATGGGCACTGCCATCTTTGAGGGCAGGGCAGTCAATTAGCCTATTTCCTCCTTATTGGCTGTGGGCACCACCATCTTTGTGATGACATGAGGGTCAATTAGCATATTCCTTCTTTATTATATAGGATAACATTAAAATAAATTAAATCAGAAATAAAATCTATTTCAAAGATAGCCACAATACTAATATAAGAAAAATAATTTCAATAAATAAAACAAAATCTATAAGTACATAAGTAGAAAACAAAATATGTTTATACTATTAAATGTAGTTATGAGTCAGTTCCTTACAAGCAATAAAACACATAAACCGATTGCTACTGTTAAGAAAAAAAGAGAGTAATTGTAAAAAATTTAGTATGATCAAAGAGATATAAAGACACTTTGTATTTTACAATGCTAATAAAATTGAATATGATTGCAATGATTCTCTAGTAAATATAAATTATCAAAATGATCACAAAATTAAGTAATAAGTTGATTAGACAAAAAGCCTTGGAAAATCTTGGAGATAATTGTTAAAACAACCAACATAAACAGAAAATTATATAGTTACATTATATAAACTTTAACCAAATAATTCTGTTTCTGTGCTATTTGACTCTAAAAACTGAAGAAAAAAGAATTTTGAAAATAATTTAAAGGTATATAATGATGTAGATGCAAAATACTGTATAGATAGCATTTGAAATAAATCTCATTCATAAATAAGGATATAAAATCTTAAATAAAGTTTTATCAAATCATCTATAGTAAATTATCAATTGAATGATAAGCCATTAGGAAGTAAAGAATGAAATAATGTTTGAATAGTCAAAAAAATTAATATTTCATATTAATAAAATCAAATAGATAAACCCTATGCTTATCTCAGGACAGAAGTACTTATGGTAAATTTTTACACCTGTCAATATTTTTTTTTAAATCAAAGAATGTGAAAATATTTTTTAATTTAACAAAAGTAATTCTCCTTCACTCTCTTTTTATGCACCTATAAACCTGTATGGACATATACTTTTGTTGAAATGGAAATAAAACACTATTCTATCCCCAAATCTTTTTTTATATCTTTAGCTGAACTGTATTAAATAGATAAATTAGTTAGAGAAAATAGCTGTAATTAAGCAATACTATTACTTATTCTAAAACTATGATCCTTAGCATGCTGCCTCTACCAGCCATTAATAGATGGCCCTCAAATAAAAGATCCTATGGCCAAATAAGTTTGAAGCACCTTAGGTGACACAGTTGTGTATATTTTTGCTGCAACACTATTTGGGAGAGAAAGAGAAATTCTATATGATTTCTAAAACATATTTGGCCATTAGCTAATTCCAGCTCATGCATATACTGTCTTTCATATTTTTTCAGTGCCCAATGGTGAAATGGACAAGTAAATATTTGTAGCCAATAAGAACTTAATTCTAACTCTCACTCTATTGGCTTTAAGATTCTTACAAATGAAGTTCAATTTTATTGTGTATTAAAGTATCTCAGCCCAAAATTGTTTGTATTATTTTCTTAAGCTGTATTTATAATTTTGTCTATTTAATAGTCACTAGCCTTGCCCTAACCGGTTTGGCTCAGTGGATAGAGCGTCGGCCTGCGGACTGAAAGGTCCCAGGTTTGATTCCAGTCAAGGGCATGTACCTTGGTTGTGGGCACATCCCCAGTGGGAGGTGTGCAGGAGGCAGCCGATTGATATTTCTCTCTCATCAATGCTTCTAACTTTCTATTCCTCTCCCTTCCTCTCTGTAAAAAAATCAATAAAAAAATAGTCATTAGCCTTAAATAATTTGTAAAGTTTTGCATTCAAAGTGAAATGTGAACAATATTTGTTTCATGGGTATATAAACTTTCTTTACTGAATGAACTTTTATGGAATCTAAACTAATAAAAGTGTAATATTGAAATTGACCTTTTCTTCGGGATGCCTAAGCCACACCCACCAGCCAATTAGAGTGGCTGTATGCAAATTAACCCAGCCAAGATGGAGGCTGGCAGGCAGCTCTGCACTGGGAGCCTCTGCGGCCAACACAACTGTGCCTAGGGTGTCAGTTCATTGGGGGGAGGGTCCAGCTCGGGGCCTCCTCGAGGCATCCAGGAGTGCCCATCCTGGGTCCACTGCCTGGCTCTGCCCCCGGGGGCCTCTGCGGGGCGTCCAGGAGCGCCTGTCCTGGGTCCGCTGTGTGGTTCTGCTCCAGGGTCCTCCTCAGGGGCATGCAGGAGCACCCGTCCAGGGTCTGCTATCTTCATCCGTCCCCCAGGGGCCTCCACAGGGCATGCGGGAGCATCTGCTGCACAGTGCAGAGAATCCAAAGCCAGTCCGCTGCCCGGCTCCATCCCAGGTGTGTTTACTCAGCAGCAGGGCCCCACCGAGAGATCCTGCACCAGCGTCTGCCCCTGGCTCATCACCCAGCTCTGAGCCAGGTGTGTCCCCTCAGCAGTGGGGGCCCACCAGGCATGTGCGATCGTGGGCCCTCCAGTGGGAAACGTCCAGGCCTGCACTCACCAGCCCTCCCACCCCCCAGTGCATGAACCCTGAAGGGGCTGTGGGCAGCCTGAAAATGGCCCTTAGCCTCTCACCGAGGCTGGCCAGGCACATCAGCAGGTGGACATCCCCCCCCCCGAGGTGTCCCAGACTGCAAGAGGGCACAGGCCGGGCTGAGGGACCCCCACCCCCCGAGTGCACAAATTTTTGTGCACCGGGCCCCTAGTGTTCAATAAGTGTCAGACTCCCTAGTGAAAAGTATTCAGAATGGAATAAAATAGGCAGAAAGAGGCCTAACTATAATCATTGTAGATCATATAATCCAAGATAGTAATTGCATAATTTGTCATAATGCATTTCCCTTCACAAAATTTTTTAGTATCCAACTTGAAAATACATATGCATTTACTGTTGTGTAAATATATTAATTAAGTTACAGAACTTAAAATTCTTAAACCTTGAAGCTTTAAACTATATTTTCAATCTTTATGCATATTTAAAGCCAGATTCAGAGCAAGGCCATAAGAGTGTTTTCTTTAAAATGCACTTATGATGTTGAAATTTTTTATCAAGCTATTTTTTTTTTACTTGACATTACATCTTAGAGCAGAATTAAGAATTGTTGAACTATTCGGGGTCTTAGAAACTCTAAGCAGAAGTTAAGATTCAGCAGCAGCAAATTGATTTTCTGCTGCTCTAAGCATTTTGCTATTACTTGTTATTTTAATATTTGACCATGGGTGATGCAAGTGGATGGCAAGTACAGCAATATTTTAAAATGACAGGATGGGTGCCAAAAAATAGCAAAAGAATTGTTTTAGATACTAAACTTGTAAATTAGAAATTCTGAAGTAGTTCAATTTGAAATGGAAAATAATTAGACCTAATAAATTAGTAAAATAATATTAGAATCTAGCTACATAAAGAAGCTTTATTAAAATGGGGAGGGATAGGGTTAGGGAGTAGGGGTTCAATGGGGGGGGGGAAAGGAGATATCTGTAATACTTTTAATAATAAAGATAAATTTTAAAAAATCAGGCCCTAACTGATTTGTTTCAGTGGATAGAGCGCCAGCCTGTGGCTTGGAGGGTCCCAAGTTCGATTCCGGTCAAGGGCACGTACCTTAGCTGCTGGCATATCCTCAGGATGGGGTGTGCAGGAGGCAGCCGATGGACGTTTCTCTAATTTCTCTCTCTACCTCTCCCTTCCTCTCTGTAAAAAATCAATAAAATACATTAAAAAAATAAATAAAAAATCAGGACAAAGGACAGTTTTTGCTTCAATATGAATGCATTGTTCCATGCAATTTCTCTGCTTAGAATCAGTGACAATTTATTCTGCAATTATTATAAATTGAAAATGTATTTTATTTATTGAGATACATTACTCTCTTTCATATAAATATTTAACCAGCCATGAAGGAAAAACTATTAGATCCTTTCCTTCATTTGCAGCAGGGTTTAGTGAGTGATTCGGGCTTCATTGAATATGGCAATTTCCCAGAGTTTACTATTAGCTTATCTATTTCCAGGCCTTCCTCAGAAAATGAAAGAACTAAAAGTTTGTCCACTGCAAGCCATCAGAAAAAATGAAGCAAATAATTGACAAATCAAATTCTGAAGATGGAGAAATGATTTCTCTTTTGTTTATCTACTGTCATTCAAATTTTCTTCTTTGAATATTTTATGAAAAGATCTTAGCAATGGTTCTGTTTCTCCAGAGAGCCCTGACTAATGTAGTCTTTTAAAGAAAGATATTTAAAAATAAACCCCAGAACATTATGTTCTTTCCCTCTTCAATGATCCTTTTGTTTGCCTGTATTAAAATGACATGCAATTATGAAACATTTCTTCAGAAAAAGAGCAAAATTGTTATGGAGGTCAAACATTTGTAAATTTTTCCTCCCTCTCTAACATTATTTTAGTACTCACCACACTCAAAGAATAATGAAGTTCATCTTTAATTTTTTTGTCTTTCCTCAACTCATAGACATCTTTCATGATGCTCATCATTTCAGCACGTGGATTCTGAGTCTGTTTTACTTATTATGGCTCCAAGTGAAAATATGATCAGGTCAACTATTTCTGCATTCCTCTTTGAACTGGTTTTATTGTTTCAAATTCTTTCATCTTCAAAGTATCCTAGGTCTGGAACAATAAAATCAGTGCATATTCCCTTGTTAGAATTATATGAACTTACTTTCTTTTCATTTAATCAGACAAATTATGGTTTGAAAATCAAATCAGAAATGTCTACTCATTTAAAAATTTCCCAGATAAAGTTAAGTATGTACATATTTATTTCTACCCACAACTCTACTGCTCTTTTGGACAGCTCACGATTTATGATCACTTCTCCCTCCAGCCCCATTACCCCTCAACCTTGCCAGAAGACACTGCAATTTAAAATGTCGCACAGAAGACCTGGTCTATATCTTCAAAATCCATCTAGCACTCTTACAGGTGGCACCTGCGGTGTTAGCATCCATGTTCTTCCTTCGGATCTGGGGCAGATCGCCCTTTAACCTAGCAGCTTAGCATTACAGGAACACCAAAAGGCCCTTGTGCTGCAGCGTGTCCAGCTGTAATTAAATATCCTGTGTTTTCTGAATTATTAGCTTCTGATTATTTCCAAAGCTCTTCAAAACTGGCTCCCCAAAACTGACATCTAAATGTCCTCCCTTCTAACAAGCACTCTATTTTGAGAAGTTGGTTTAAACTATTTGAGTAAAAAAACAATGTCTGATGTATATTAACACTAAATTCTAGATATTTAGTGTGCACATTTTTTTTTTTTTAGCTGAGGGAAAACAAGGAATTTATTGGCTTGTAAAACTAAAAGTATAGACATGACCTTTATCTTCATGGTTGTCCGCTGCATGCGTGGTTGGATGCGGGCCCAGTGGAACTCTCTCTGTATGTCTCCGCTCTACTTTTTCTGTGTTATGTTTGCTATCAGGCAGGCTCTCAGGAGCTCCAGCTTCAATCTTTCCAGCTTTGATACCAGGGGAAAAAGACCCTCTTTCTGAGTTGCTATTAAAGTCCTGGTGTTAAATTTCATTATCCTGTGCTGGCCTAAGTCATCCTAGCCATACTTTATATGTAACCTGAAAGAAAAGTAAATGCCCAGGGCCAGCTATTTCAGAAAATGTGAATTCTGACTTTTAAGCCTTATATATAATGTTAAAGAGCAGACATAGACCCCCAGGATGACTGGGCTGTTTCTGAGATATTTTTTCATGTAGATCATGGGTATTACCAGTTAACAATATCAATTGGTGCTGATCATAAGATTCCTGAAGTACACAGATGACCTTTACTCTTCTGCTGTTGAAAAGGTCATAATCACACTATAAGATCATACAGAAACCTTCATTTGAACCTATATGATAATATACATGTATTGCATAGCATGTTTTTTTTAATTAAATTTATTGGGAAGACATTGGTCGACATGATCACGTAGGTTTTATGTACGGGCTTCTATGTCACAAAGTCTGTGTATTGGGCCATGTGCCCACCACTCAAAGTCAGATCTTCTGTCGCCATATATTTGCATGTGTTTAAAATGATATAAGTGTATTTGAACTTAGAAACTTGACTACTAAGAGTATTCTAGTTTGTTTCATTATATTTTCTTTATTATCCTTGTGTACCATTAGGTCCTTGAGGTAAAAGATTGTGTTTTCTATGTCTTTATCAACATAAGGTATTTTGTAAGCATTATAGTAAAAAAGTAAGGAAGAAGTTAAAAACAAATATTGAATTTCTGTCTTAAGTTGTATGTCTGTACGTGTATACATGTGTGTGAAGGGAAATATTCATAAGCATTGTATACCTTGCTTAAAATGGCTATGCAATGAATATTTAATATCCCCTTATGCAGATTTTAAAATTCCTAGTTGACATATACAATTATTCTCACTTATGGGAATAAAGTTGGTAATCACATTTACTTAAAGACTTACCAGTCATGTTTTTATATGCCAGGTACTGTATTAGCCCCAGTCTTTTGTAAAGGGCTTAGGATATAATAAATACCTTCTAACTAAAGAGTTTACTAATTGTTCTTATATATTAATCAGATATTAGTCTAAGTATTGTCTTGTATTATAAGACTTATGCTATGCTACATATCAAAGACAAAAGGATTAGAGCCTGAATTTTCTTGACTCTTTATGTAAACTGCAATGTCATTGCCTTCATTGCTCTTTCATTTCATAGGCAGTGCCTGACATGGAATACTAACTTCTATTTAGTACGCTTTTTCTAATGAAGGATAATGAGATTCTGTAATGCAGCAAGTATAATTTATGAATCAGCATCAAATAAAGCTTTGCAAGCAAACTAAAGACAAATCTCACCAAGTTAGTTATTCATAGCCTGCTCCTGGAATTAAATCCAAGAGCACTGAATAAACTAACATCTGAGGATTGTGGGCCAACTGTCTTTTACAGCTGACAAGATGCTTGGCACTACTGTGCAAATAAAAAATATTTTCATTTATCACTTTCTTTGGTCTTGTAAGATTGTGCAGAACACCTGAAAAGAAACACTCAGAGGCCATTACAGGGGAGTATTTGGAGATGACAACTTCTTTTATTGTAGATGTTTGTCTGGATTTTAAAATGTATAATTCAAATATGTATATCTAAACTAATAAAAGAGAAATATTAAAATTAACCGTTTCTCCGAGACAGGGTAAGCCACGCCCACCAGCCAATCAGAGAGGCTGTATGCAAATTAGCCCAGCCAACATGGAGGCCGCCACTCACGGACCTGAGTAAACGGCTGTTTCCATTGAGGCAGGAGCGAAAGTGAAGCTGCGACCTCTCCACTTAAACTGGCTCTAGCGAAACACAGATTTGAAACATTTGAAACAATGTAACAATCATAGAATCCTTGGGAGCTGAAGGAAAGAGTAGCCTAACCAGTAAAAGTAACAATTGTTTCATTATAGACGCTGCGAGGTGAAGCAGAGGAGGCTTTGTTAGTTAGAAGGCCGCCTTAAAGGAACAGTGTATCAATTATAGAAGATAACCCCAGGCCTTCAAGGAACAGCATCAATTATAGGAGATAAATCACAGAAACCTGCGTCCAGCCAGCCTTGCTGGGACGTTGGGTCAATGGGAGCTGTGGGCAGCCTTAAAGCCCCTCGCCCAGCCTGGTCAGGCACGCCAGCAGGTGGACATCCCCCGAGGGGTCCCAGACTGTGAGAGGGCACAGGCCAGGCTGAGGGACCTCCCGAGTGCACAGAGTGGCTGCAGGGCGGGATAGCGCAGGATCCAGGACCCGTGATGGGAAAGAGGCTGCAGGGTTGGAGGGCACCGGGAAGCGGGTAAGAGGCGGCAAGGGGCCGGCGGCCTGCTTGGTGGGCTTCCCAGGCCCTTTGCGGGGCATCGGGGAGCGGGAAAGAGGTGGCAGGGGGTCAGCAGCCTGTTTGGTGGGCTTCCCAGGCCCTTTGTGGGGCATCGGGGAGCGGGAAAGAGGTGGCAGGGGGTCGGCGGCCTGCTTGGTGGGCTTTCCAGGCCCTTTGTGGGGCATCGGGGAGTGGGAAAGAGGTGGCAGGGGGTCAGCAGCCTGCTTGGTG
>PVJC01023502.1:0-26350 GCA_004026665.1 Murina feae | reverse complement strand
GTGTAGGTTCAACTGTTCAATCTGTTTGAACCAAGCCTGGTTTGGTTCAGTTGATGCATCCTTCCTTCCCTCCTTCCTCCTCCTCCTCCTCCTCCTCCTCCTCCTCCTCCTCCTCTACTTTCTCTACCCCCCCTCCTCCCTTGACACCTAGAGCTCACCCACTGGACTAGGCCCGGGTGATGGGGGCCTGACCCTCTGGACCGGCATGATGGGGACTCTCCTCTCCTGCACAGGAGCTCGGCACAGGCATGGGAGCAGGTGAGTGGATGGTGGAACGCAGTCCAGCCAGCCTGCAGCACTGCCCTCCAAGCCTCGCCCCTCCAGCGTCTGTCCCTCTGGTCACCCGCCGCCCTAGGCTCTTGCAGACCCTGAAACCTACTGCGTCTGACCTTGAGGCCACACCGCTGGGCCCTCCCTCGAGCAGGCAGGTGAGGCAGCTGGCGGCTCCGTGCTTCGAGCTGAGATGAGCGGCCAGTCTGGAGTTCACTGGACCTGCGTTCCCCCACCGTGTCTGAGGCTGTTTACAGAGGGAAGACAGGCCCCCTCTTCCTAAGCCGCTGGATCCGCCTGGAATATTGTTTTAAAATGTCAGAGTCTATTTCTAAAGTTCCCCTTGATTCGTTTGTATGTTCTTGCAGTTTTGGGTCTTTGTTCAAACCGCTCTGCAGGAATATGGAGACGTTTCCCACAATGCATGTCTTCTAAAGGCTTTTCCCTGGCAGCCATGCGCAGCCCCCTGGGTCCTTCCCCTACAGCTGAGTCCTACCCCTTCCTCCGTGGGGCTAACGGGCGGGGGAAAGAGCTGGGACGGGGCTGGAGTTGCGGAGCACCTAACACAGCTCTGCAGCAGGCTGCTCTGTGTTCCTGGGATTTGGCAAAAGCCTTAAGTATAAGCTCCCACTGTCACCAGCCCTGCAAGCGTAACTGTGTTTAAGGGGACATTGCACAGTCCTTTTCTTTACCTGCGGATGTGAAACCCTGAGGGGAGGGCCTTTGTTCCTGGGGTGGGGGGAGAGGGGACAGAAGGATGGTGACAATTAAGGGGGCGGCTATGAAGATCACCTGCCTTCACTGAGGGGCTGTGGCAGGAATGCAGTGACAGTGTTTGTTCGCTCCCATGGGCCTGGGACATGAACTCTGCTGCTGTTGGTGTCATTTTTTGGGCTCTAGCCTTGCACTGAACACTCGCCTAGAAAGAACCTGAGTGTCGGGGGAGCCCACGTTAGCCTCTGCCCAAGGCTGCCTGCCCAGTGACACAGGCACAGCCGGAAACTGCCGGGAGCAGGGCCGCGCCTGGTGAGCCTCCTGCGGGCCGCAGCTGGGGAACTCGCTGGCTGGGAACGGGGGTGGGGGAGACGTGGGCCCACAGCAGGGACCACCTCAGGGGCTTGGGGGACAGCATTGTGGGTATAATAAGGAGCCCAGAAGGGGAAGAAAAGGAAAACAAGAAAAAAAATGTTTTTTGAAAAAATAATGGGTCCTTGGATAAAAACCAGAATCCTCACAGCCCTTAGTAAGATTAAGAATTCACAAACTCTGGGGAAGGGACCACCAGAAGCAGGGCTTGCCAAGGTACTGACCGGGCCGTGTGCCCAGGAGCACACCCTGAGCTCTACTCTCGAGGATTCGCTCCGGGAGGCATCCCCACAGACAGGGCACAGCGCAGTGTTCCCGAGGTGATGACCTTCCAGGGTGAGTGAGGGTTAGGAGGTCACTCAGGAGGCCAGGGAGGGCACAGGAAGGGAAGTGGGGGGACTGAAGACAGGCACCCCTCCAGGCCTTGCTCTGAGCCAAGCCCGAGGGAGCCCCACTTACTGTCCTCAGCTCCACAAGCACCACTCAGCCCCGGAAAGCGGAGTCCAGGGCTCAGAGAACTCATCTCCACCAGAGGCCCCGGGGCCCTAGAGAAGCGCGAACCCCAGTGGAGAGGATTGCTCTGTGTCTTTCATTTCCTGAAGCGACGGGACTGCAGGAAAGGTCGCCCGATGCTAAGGGAACAGCTCAAAGCCCCAAATCACAGTTCTGCTCCCAGCGGGGCCCCACCCAAGCCCCCCAAGTGAGAAATGGAGAGACCCAGGGGATGGTCACCCACACAAGCTGCCAACACAAAACAAAGGCTCCGGCAGTGAGGGGGACAGGCCACGCGACAGGCTACACGGGGAACCGCTGCCATGACCCTCCGCTCACAGAGCACCTGAGGGTTCATGCAAGGCCTGATCGCCATGGCAACCTATCAGGCGTGAGGCAGGGTCTTCATCTTACAGACAGAGAAACTGAGACTCCGGGAGGTAGCATGAGTTTCCCAGGCCGGACAGGCTGTGCCCGAGTAACCCACAGGCCAGGAAGGCACAGCCAGGCCGGGCCCTGGCAACGCTGTGGGGAGGGCCTCCTCCACCTGCTTACAGCGTCCCTCTCCTACCCAGCGCCCCCCCAAGCCCGGAGGCACTCTCCTCTGACCCACACCTCCCCGATGGAGCACGCCATCCCTCAGAAATCCTTAAACCCACTGTCACACGAGCTGCGCGGCTTCAACACAGGGGGAACGTCAAAGCATTCGTTCACCCACTCGTGCATCCGTCACCTGCAATTCCCAAGCGACCGGTGGGAGCCTTCCCATCATGCCACATGTCCGCCTCAAAGGGAAGAACATTATGGGGGAGGGGTTAGTACCTGGATTGCAGTTAGTTTTCTCTCAAGGTACAATGGGCAGTGGGTGTGTCTTCACCACCCAGAATTCAGCGGTTTCCCTCTGGCGGGTCACCAGGCCCCTCGCACACCTGCTTGTGGAAGGAGCACATGACCCGCCCAGCCACGCACACCTGTGCTGGGACACAGCACACGTCTGGGGAAAAAACGGGTCCGTGGGGATTGGCGTTAGAGGAATGTGGGGCTGGAGCTGTGGCAACCGTGTGGTAACCGGGAGGAGGAACCCGCCCGAGAACAGAGGAGGAGGAGCCGGGACGATGGAGGCGACCGCCCACATGGCCCAGGCCCCTGAACCAGCCTGCGCCTGAATTGAGTCCCCGGGCTTTCTGTTATGTGAGCAGCAGGAAATTCCCGCTGTTCTTAATCCACTGGGGTTCACATTTGCTTTGCTTGCAACAGAAGAGTCCAGATCTGATGTGTCAATTATCTAAAAACCCCCCAAATCCCTCAAAATGTAGAGCAAGTTCCTGATGCGCTCTCCCCAGGGCTGGGCGAGTCTCAGCTCCTCCACGAGGTGCCGGACCTGCTCGGCCTGAGCCAAGGAAGAGCTTGGTCTGCGCCCACCCGCAGCCCAGGCCTTGTCCCTCCAAGTTCCTCCCCCCCGGGGTGGCGGCGGCAGGGGGGCACTCAGGGGAGATGGGCAGCGTTTCAGAAGCCCCACAAATAGGCTGTCTCCATCCCTTCAAACAGGGACACTGACTCTACCACATGACTGAACAGGGGTCCCCGTCAGTGTTCCCCAGCGGCCATGCCCTCAACCCGGAGGTCCCGAGTTATTCGGGCCCGAGTTCTTTGGGGAAAGCCTTGTGGAGGGGCCAGGCTGAGTCAGCGCCCAGGCCCTGGCAGCCGTGCCCACCACTGGGTGCCGGCGGAAGGAATCGGATGAGATGCCCTCCTTCCGAGCCATTGATGCAGAGAGGCCCCTGCATCAATCAGCCCGTCGCCGACAGCAGGCTGAGAAGTTCCGACGGCCCATTTACAACCCGGACCCGCTGTGAGTGCGCCCGGAAAGCGCCTCCACAGATGGAGAGGACGTGAAATGCATCTGACCCGTGGCGGCCGGGGGAGCCCTGTTACCTCCGGAGGAGAAGACGTGGAAACGGCAGGAAAATGAGGGACAAGCAATGAAAAGCAGGCGGGGCGGGGGGGGGGGGGGGGGGGGAACGCTGAAAATGAAGAACAGCTTGGCAAATGGGAACGGGGACGATGTCCCGTGTCTGCTGCTCTGCAGAGTCAGCAGACAAGAGGCGCCCCTGCAAACGCCTGTTCTTGCTGAAGCTGAATTCATGACCACGCAGCTAAAAAGCGTAAAAACTGAAGATCTCTATTGAGACAGGAAGTACGTTTCACCAACGGGACAGCAACGCACGTTTCCTGACTCTGACTCGCCAGCTTCCCTCGAACTTGCCCCGGACGATGAGCTCATGGCGTGACCCTGCGGCCAGCTGGGCGGTGCGGCCTCCCCTTTAGAAGCAGCGGCCCGCGCGGTCCCACCTGGTTGGTCAGCAGCTCCTGGTACACGAGGCCACGCTCCACCCCAGCAGCTTCCTCCAGCGGCCTCCGCATTCTCATCCCTCTCCCAGTCACAGGCTCCTCAGCGGGTTCCTCCCCGACATTGAAATGCTGGGGAACCGGGTCCCAGGCCTCACACCTCTTCTCTGCTCTCCCCACTGTCTCCCTGGGTAATTCCCTCCAGGCCCAGAGTTCTAAATGCCATCACAGGGGGACAATTCCCAAATTGTCTGTCTGTCGCCAACTCATCTCCCCAAATCCTTCACAGTAAATCCAACTAATGTCTAATATACATAAACGTTACGCGTCCAAGACAACTGCCCCCTCCCAGGGTCCCTCCCAGCACGTGGCACCCCCATCCGTGAAGACCAACACCTCAGGGTCATCCCTACCCCTCCCCACACTTCATGCATTCCGCCAGCAAACCACGCAGGCTCCACCTACAAAATGTAACCTCAACCAGGCCCCCCACCCCTCACTGCTATTGCCCCGCACCGAGGGCCACACCTTTCCCGGTTCCCATGGAGCCTTCTAACTGGCCTCCTTGTCCTGCCGTTCCTCCTGCCCCAGCAGCCAAAAGGCACTTGCAACATTAATTGCCCCAATAAACCGTGTCTCCTGCAGATGACGCTCACCAAGGCTGGCATTACAGTGCTCACTAAGTTCACGGCTGAACGGCGAGTGCTCTTGAGTTTATAATCCAGACCCATGTGAAAGGAAGACCACACAGATGTTCCCAGGACGGTGTGGTGTGCAGGGTGCGTCCGGAGGAACACTGGGGTGTTCAGGAGGAGAGGATTTTCTCCCTCCCTTGCCTCACCAACACAGTGACTAAAAAGCCTAGAGCCTTCACATTACAACTCATCGTTTGAACAAGCAAGTGTCATGGATAACTTCTAGAATAATTCTTCCAAAGCCTCTCAGAGACCCGTCCTTGCTGAGTTAGCCACGTGATCCTCAGCGCCACGTCCACCCCTCCATGCCTCCAACACAGGAGGGGCGGGGGGCGCGTTGGCTGGTCACCAGAGATGAAAAGCCAATTTCACATCACAGCAAGAAAACAATGTCCCCGTAGTTACACGAGTCGACAAACAACAATATTCATATTCCTGGCACTGGCCTTGTCCAAGGAAATAACTTGAATTTAAGGAGAGAAACTGCCTGAAGAGATTGGGGTGAAGTCACCTGCCTAGAAACTGACAAGACCGGTGACAAAAGGCCGAAGCCCAGCTCCCAAGTTCGTGCGGCTAACGGCGACGGCGGAATAGACTGCCGACTGAGGCCTCTGGACGCTCTCACTCCTCCAGAATGAACACACAGTCTGTCAGTTATAAGCCTGCGAGCCTGGCTTCATCGTAAGAGCCGTCAGGTGAAAACGGGGACCTTCTTTAGGAGCCCAGCATTCAACACTGTCGGCCAGTGGCCACGAGCTCACGGCCCTGCCGTCCGCCACGCGTGTGCCTGATGCGCCCCAGGACAGAAAGGTGGAAGCCCCGCTGTGGAGAGAGAGCTGCAGTGTGGTTTCACTCGGCCCCCTCAGCCCTTGGGGCTCACTCGGGGCTGACCACACAGGGGCCGTGAAGGGTGGCACGTGTCCTGGCCTGAGCCCTGGGGAAACTCCACCCCCAACAACAGTGATGGCTTCAGATCGATCTCATGATTCAAACCTGTTGGTTCCAAAACCAGCCCCGTACCCAGAGGGTCGGAGAGACCGAAGGGAGAGCGGCCCGTCCAGACGGGCGGGTGGTGGTTTCGCAAGCAGAAAACTTACCTTTGAGGCTTGTCTTGGGCCAGAAGAGGAGGCGATCGCCCCATATCGGCCGGAATCCTCAAAGTGCATGTAGAGGCCTTAACGGGGTTTGGTCGCGGCCAACTTCCTCTCAAGGCTGCGTCCTTGAACACGCCTCCTGCTGTGGGAACGACCAGCAGAGCATAAGTTCGAGGACGGGGCAGGGTAGGGAGCCTCTGCTGGCCCGAGGCCAGCCTTCGAGTCACCTCTGGATGACCTCCTTCAAGGTCATCCAACATTTGCTCAGTGAAGTCCATCCTGGGACTTTTTCTGGAAACACTGAGTGAGGTGTGTGCCTCGCCTCTGGGGTGAAGCTGATGGGATGTCACCAGGAGTGTCTCAAAGCCAGTGCAGGGACGGAGAAGCTGTGTGAGAACAAAGGTAGCAGGGAGGCAGCGCAGTGGCCCGCAGGGACGGAGCGGAGCCACAATCCCCTGGTCCTGTTCCAGCTGAAGTTATATCCACCCGCGTCCTTGCCACAGCCAGTGACTTCCCTTTTTCTCCTTAGGAACGCGTGATGAGCCCCCAAACAGCACCTCTCCCCATGCTGCAACCGCTGACTCACTCATCAGGCTCATCGGAGACCAGCCCGGGAACAAGCCTGCTCTGACTCAGGACTAGCAGAGGAATTCAAGAGAGAAAAAAAATATAAAAAACCTTCAAAAGCTTTGATGACTTCACCTTGCACGTGTCTCACCACACTGAGCGCCCCTCCACGTGACCTTCATAAATATAACAAGACGCTCTGCTGAGGTAAGCTGCCCGGATCAAAACTCAATACTTGAGAGCAACATGTTTGCAAGAAAAAAGACACCCTGGAGAAGTTCCAAGTGATCCTTTTATTACATGGCATGTTCAATAAATACTCATTTCATTCCTTTATCCTCCCATCTGCATTTACTTTGTTAAGCTTCAGGTTTCTTACCTGTAAAATGGGACTCATAAAAGCCACTGTGCATTGCTTCACAGGCTCGTGTTAAATGAGATAATTCACGTGAGGTTTTCTTTGTAAAACCTCAGGCACCAGGCAAACACTTTCACCTTGTCTGAAAGCAATCGCCCAAAATTACAGCATGTTAACTTTTTTATTGGTTGGAAACGAAAGGAAGTTCAAAACATTGACTTACGTATACTGCCAAGAACTCAAGAGCTGGTTGAAAAAAACCTGTGTGCCACGAAAAAAATGAATGAACCTAGGGCAATCACTTTTAATTGTCTGCCTTGCACACTCTAGTCCAAGGTTGGGATAGTTCGTTTTCCGAGGAAGCAGATGGATGTAGGCGGATATGTGACCTGCCCATGACAATTCACAGCTTTATGGTGCTTTAAATTATCCCAGAGATAAAAACCAAACACAAAGTTTCGAGCTTGTTAAAACCATCCTAATTAAAGCAGCAAATCTGCTAGCTAGCAACTGTGTCTCCTCAATGAGATAACTCAGGCACTGCTGGCTGCAAGGTATGCTGGGACCTTGTTGACAGGAGTTGGTGGGAAGAAGGATAAAGACGGTGCTCAGCGGTCCAACATGTAGCGTCTGCAGGCAGAGTGGACTCAGGGCCCAAGCTCAAGAAAGTCCAAGCCTGTGGGGGCAGCCAGTGGGAGACAAGAGGCAGTTCCTTTGGGTGGAAGACCCTGGCTGGTGGTTGGTAGCATTGGCTGCAATGTGGGGTCGAGAGCTGTCCGCGGTGCTGAAACACAGCTTGACTCAAACCATCTCAGTGGCCAAGAAACTACCAGGCTCTCGGGGAGGACAAAAGCATAAGCAGAGAATGTTGACACAATAATTACAGCAGATACCGTTTGCTGATGCCCTCCTCTGTGCCAGACAGCATCCTAGGCACTGTGTCATTGCCTGGCACTACCAACCAGGACAGGCTTTGCCCGATCCAAGAAGGACGGGCCCCTGCTGGGTGGGAGTGATAACGCAGACCTGGTCACCGGAGGTCTGGCAATCACTCCAGAATGCGCCATGCAAACACGTGTACTTGGCATTGAGGCCACTCTGGAGGAGACTGAATTTATTTGGTTAAACAGTGGGTGTGACACAACAGAAGCCAGGAGCCTGGGGCTGGAGGGAGCTGGGCTGGAATCCAGAGTGAGGGATGATGACAAGTTACTTGCCTCTCCAGGCCTTCATTTCCTTATTTGTCAACAGGAATAGTTTATAAAATATCCACTTCCTAGGGTTGTTGAAAAGGTGTGACAATTAAATTGGATAATACATGTAAAGTAGTCGCCCGACCGGCGCCCCGCCAGCTAATCGCTGATGCGCGAAAGCGCCAGCCCAGGGGAAATTTACCCAGACGCCGCCTGGCTCTGGGAGGCACGTGGTACCACAGAGGCCTGGGAAGGCACCCGACACCCTGCGAGGGCAGAAGTAATTTTGGGCGATTGCTTTCAGAGAAAGGGAGTGACTGCCTGGTGCCTGAGGTTTTACAAAGAAAATCTCATGGGAATTATCTCATTTAACACGAGCCTGTGAAGCAATGCACAGCGGCTTCATTGGTCCCATTTTACAGATAAGAAACCTGAAGCTTTGATGATGACACAGGCTCTGCAGTGCACACCGATGGCTCACAGCTGCTCAGACCAAAGGAGAGGAACCCTGAGAACTGTCTCTAAGGACCGGGGAGCCCCCCGGAAACTCAGGAATAACCTAGGGCTGCTCTGCTGGGGCGGAGGGAATAACCGCCAGCTGAAGGGGAGGGGCTGACCTCGACGTGAACTCTGCAAAGTGAGGCTGGAGCAGCCAGTGTTCCATCAGCAAACCATCACACCAAGGCAGGGCCACCCCCACGGGCGTCCAGAGTCCACACCATCAGCGATGCCCTGACTGCAGCTTGTCAGGGGACCCCGGGGGCACTAGGAAGTCCCCTAGGAAGTGGAATCCTGATGTCCCCACACTGAATCCTTGCTTAATGCTCCATGGGCCATTTATTGATTTTTGTTTTAACGACCAGGAAGCACACAAATGTGCCTGGGACACTCGGGGCAATCAGTCAAGGCTCCCTGAGCGGAATTACAACAGGATGTATAATTTTATGGCCTCGGGATGTCATTCGAAGGGCTCTGGAAAATGCTTTTCTGTGATAAGCCAAAATGATTAGGTATCTGCAGAAACAGCTGCTGCAAAGAGGCAGACACTTCGGGGATGCACGCTCCAAAACGACTTCCCGGGTGGACCCCCTCATTCTCACTTATCAAATGAGAGAAAAAAAAATGAATCACTGCACACACTGTGCAGAGGAAGCTGAGGCAAACAAGATAAATGCCCCAAATCACCTCGCTGGGGAGTGACAGCACCCACCGAGGCACGTCACGCCCTCTCTGATAATGACACGGAGGAAATGCATTGGACTCATTACTTGGGCCTGGTACTCCTCACCCTGGGTATGTGTCTGAGTTCAGCTGCTATAACAAAATGCCACAGACTGGGAGGCTCCTACACAACAGAAATGTATTCCTCCCAGCCCAGCAGCTGGAAGCCCAAGGTCATGGCGCCGGCAGGTTGGAAACTGGTGAGAGGGATGAACTGCAAGGAGGAACTTGTGTAAAAGCCGGGACCTCCTGGTTCGCAGACCAAGCGGCTCTCCTGTCCAGCAGCCAGAGGGCGGGACAGCTGACGATTTAATTACCAGAACTTGAGCTCCAAGAAAGGAAACCCCCACCCAGGCAGGTCTGCTATGCGAGGCCTGGGCCTAGCTGGGAGGCATGTGGGTTGATTTGTCCTCAGACCTTGACCCTCTACACTCCCGGAGCCTCTGGGTCACAGACGGCCTCTTCCCGCTGTGTCCTCGCATGGAGAAGGGGGCAAAGGATGTCTCTGGGTTCCCTCTCACCCCACCACACTTCATCTTCTAGGGAGAGAAAAGGCCTCCCCTGCGTATGCAGACTGGGCAACAGGGGGAGAGAAGAACAGGAAGGAAGTGCCATGGCTAAACGAGTTAATATTCAAAAGAGCTGAACCCAGAACAGGGAGATCTAGAGAGACAAATGGGGACAAGAAGTAAATTCATGGGGTGGATAAGACTCCCCTCGGGCTGCGGGGGACGCGCGGGGTGGGGGTGCCAGCTAAAGAGAGTTCAGTTTCTTTGTGAGATGTTGAGAATGTTCTAAATCAACATTTAGAATTGGCGGGTTTGTCTCAGTGGATAGAGCGTCAGCCTGTGGACTGAAAAGTCCCAAGTTTGATTCTGGTCAGGGGCACAGCCTGGGTTGCGGGCTTGATCCCCAGTTGGGGGTGTGCAGGAGGCAGCTGATCAATGAGTCTCTCTCATCACTGATGTTACTCACTCTCTCTCTCTCTCTCTCTCTCTCTCTCTCCCTCCCTCCCTCCCTCCCTTCCTCTCTGAAATCAATGCAGATGTATTTTTTTTAATTCGACACATTCCCAGGACAACACAGAGGAGTAGTCAATTCCATGACTCCACGTGGGTGCTCCAGGAAGCTTGCCTGGCAGGTGGCGCCTGGCAGGTGGCACCTGACTGGGCTTTGGAGGAGGGACTTAGCTGCAGGGACCGCAGGCCCTGAGAGATGTGAGCACCGGGGCTCCCAGGAGCCCTCCCACCAGCCAGGCCCCATGCAAAGGCAAGGGCCATCCATCGGTGACGACCTGAGGCCTGACTTGGATTTACGGTGACACACATTGATTTTGGCTCCTGGGGGGTGTCAGCTCACCATAAATTAGGAGATTTATATCCGGGTGCCTCAGAGAGAAGTGGCTTTGCACATAAACACCTTTCCCTTTTAAAAAACTAAGAGTGTTAATGTGCTGAGGAATTCCAGGGGGACAGGCTTCAGGGAACTCCTATGAGATCCTGGGATGGGCTGTGGGCAGGTGCACGGGCATGGCCAGGGCGCCTGCAGGGTGCCCACAGCGTCACCCACCCCTCATCTAATCTCACCCCAGGAGAGGGGCCGCCGGCCTCACGCACCTCGCTTGGCTGCAGAGGCCCACTCACTCACGCGTCATCTGAAGGACCCGTGTGCCAGGCAGGCCAGGGCCTATGGTGATGCCGAGGGGACCGCCGCCACGTCCCGCCCTCACAGAGCTCAGGTGCCATGGAGGACACGCACAGCGCCCACAGCGCAGGACAGGCGGTGGGACCTCTGCTGTGAGGAGGGTAAACTGGCTGCTGTGATGGCAGTGGTCAGGGCTGCCTCTCAGGGTGGCATCTGAGCAGAACCTGAGGATGAAGATGAAGTCATCTTGCAAAGAGGAGGAGGGAGGCACGTACTACAGGCAGAGGGAATTCCAGAGGCATGGGGGAGTTTAGAATATTCCAGACACAGAAAGGAGACAGCTGTAAATGCTTGAGAACTTTCTGGAACATGTGCCTCCAGGACTGCGCGCACCCCCACCCCTTTTCATTTACGTATTTTGTGGCTGTCCCTCTTTTCCACTCCCTGACGACGTACCAAGAGAGATGCACGTTGTCAATCACTTCCTGGCACAGAGCGGTCAATCCTGGGGCTGGTCCCAGGCTTGGAAAGCGCCAGCCACGAGCAGCTGGGCCCGGGGGACAGGCACACCGTGAGGGGCAGGACCTTTTCCTCAGGTAGAAGGGTGGCTGGGGAAGAGAGGAAAATGGGGGACAAGGTGGGGGTGGAGAGACGGCCAACAGGGACCTCAGAGCTCCAAGGAGGGCTGAGAACCAGGACTGTTCCGGGTCATCTGCACAAATATGCAGGCAGAATGACAGCCACTGCAGGGCCCCCCTCTCCCTGGTCAAATGGCACTGCCATCCGCTACAGGGGGCAGGCACTGATGACGCCAGCACTCAGCCATGCACGCTTGCATGTGTGTGCCTGTGTGTGGACATGTGTGAGTGTGCCTGTGTGCATGTGCCTGTGTGTGCATGTGCCTATGTGTGCGTGCATATGTGTGCCTGTGTGTTGAGTGTGCATGCACCACCATTAATAATTCATGCTGCAGCTAAGTGGCAGAGCCGGAGCCAGTCTCGGCACCCCCAGCCCCCAACATCTGCTCCCTGTCACGGGCCCTTTGGAGGACTGCCCAACCCTCTCCCCACCTGGAACCAGATGTGCCTGACACACCTATGACAAATGCTGACATTCTCCCTCAGGCCTCTCCTCTCACCCGCCCCAAATCAGACTCCCTCTCACTGCCTCCAGCCCCACCCCGGCCCCTACCCTCAGGAGCATGAACTCAGTCCCTGCAGGCCCCTGCCCCTGCAGCAGCCTATCAGGTGTCCGGCCCCAAGACTGGCCTTTGGAGATGTCCCAGGCTTGTAAGTGACCCTGGGCAGGACTCAGGGGGTTGACTTTCCTGTGTTTCCCCCACCCTAGTTCCTGGTGAGGTGAGTTGGGCACACCCCCAGGCAGCCCTTCCCCCACTCCTATCCGAGGCAGAAAACATTAATTGCTTTTGCAGCTCCAGAAAGATCATCCACTTAATTAAGACACCCTCCCTGTGAGCACATTCAGCTGCTGGCAGGGCCTTAACAGGAAGCGGCTGGAGGGGAGGGGAGAGGTGGGGAGGGGAGGTTGGGGGAGAGACCACTGCGCAGCAAGGCCCCATGGGTCCGGTAAATGTTCCCGGAGGTGAGGCCTCTGGTGTCCAAGTCCCGTCGCAGGGAACAGGGAGCCCAGCGGCATCTTAATTAACCCACAGAGCGCGCGGCCCCCACATCACCTCTGCTTCCAACCACTCAATCCGTCTAATCTCCCAGTGATTTAATTAAAGCTCTCTCCCTCCACAGCAACGTCTCCTCTGCCTTCGAGCAGCACAGAGCTGGTCTGACTGGGTGTTTCCCTATCAGGACAGAAAGGGGCCAACAGGTGACACAGATTCTCCCCACCCCGGCCCCTGACACAGAGCAGGAGATGCAGGCGCAGGGTGATCCTTCTCTAACACGGCATGGTCTCTGGAAAAGTGGAACTTGGTTAGGAGTGTGAAAGTGCTTGGTTCCTGGAAGTCAGTCTAAGTACAGATGCTCGCTCCTGGCCCTGCATGTGGACCAGCCCCTACCTACCACAGGGCTCGGAGCGCCGTGCGGGAGCCCCCTGGGCCGCCCCCTGGCTCTGTGAGTGAGCGTGTCAGGGCACAGGCACACTCGCTCGTCGTGGACAATCTAGGGCTGCTCTCAGGCGGCAATGGCGGAGCTGAAGAGCTGGGGAGAGCCGGCTGATCTGCTCTCTCCAAGGAACACTCGCCAGCCCCCACAGCACTGCAGAGGCCTGTGGCTCCCTCAGGAACCCTCCAGGAGCCTGAGAACCAAAATACTACCCTCCAGCAAAGAGGCCTGAGGACACACTGTGTGCCGAGGACGCCAGGGGACAGCCACGCCCTACAGAAGGGTGAGGACACCCCCACTTACAGAGGAGCTAAGTGAAGCTCAGAGGGTGAGCGGCTGCCGAGACCACAGAGCCATGAGCTGTGCACAGGGCCTCTCTCCAGCCCACCCTCTGATGCCAGGGGATGCCAGTTCCTCCACACCACGCAGATGCCTTCCTTGCCCAGGTGTGGGCCCTGGAAGTCCCCCAGGCCCGACCTACGGCCTGTGGATGATGTTATAAACATCCAAATGGCCCTTTGCAGGAAAAGGGTTCCCCACCCCTGACCTACACAATAGCCATGGATTTGTGTCTAATCACCCCATTTATCAGATAGAGGTCATTGAGGCACAGAAATAGACAGGGACATATCCCAGGGCATGCGGCCAATAGAGCTGAGGCAGGGACACGGGTTCGCCCAAGTTCAAAGCCTGCTTTTTGCCACCGCCCCCAGCTGCCTGGTGCCCTGCGCCTGTCAGCGAAGCAGCGAAGGGCCACCCCCTGCTCCGCACCACTGCCAGCCTGCACCGAGTCCAGGTCAGCGGCTTGGGTCACCAGGAGGCTCCTAGCTCCCCCTGCTGGTGTGTGGTCTCCACAGCGCCAGTTCTCACCCGGTCATTCCCACCTTGGCCTTGCAGGACGTTCCACAGGCATCAGCATAACTGAGAGGCAGTGAGCACACAGTGGGAGGAAAGCCAGAAGGAGATGGCTCTGGGGCTGGGCAGGCACGAGTTCTAGCCCCTGCCGTGCCCGCCACCTGCGGGCTCTGACCTCCAGCAAGTGAATGTGCTCCTCTCAGAGCAGCCCGACCTCTGGAATCGGGGATCCCACACCCAGGAAAGGGGGCCACAGGCCATCCCGGGGACTGGGCAGGAGGGGTGCAGAGTCCTAGCAGAGTGGCCGTGCCAGTCCACTGCGACTGTCGGAGAACAGCCCAGCAGCGCTTTCTGCTGTAGAGATGCGGAAAGCGCTGTTACCGAAGGAGAAAGGAGGTAAGTAGTTTGGAGGGGCGACCCGTCCTGAGAAGGAAATGCCCTGAGGACTGCAGCCACCTCTCAGTCCCTCCTGATCGCTGCCCTGGGGCATCACCGCAGCTCCCCCCAGCCTCTGGGGCACCTCTGCCCTTCACATGTTCAACGCAGGGACTTCAGAATAAAAATAACGACTGGGAAGATAATAACCATAGCTGAACTCCGCCAGGAAATGGACATACACTATCCTGGCCTCAGTGAGGAGGATGGTGCTATTATGAGCTCCATTTTAGAGATGAAGAAACTGAGGCTTAGGGAGACTATGGGATGGACCAGCCAGCAAGTGGTGGGCCCAGGACTCCAACCAGACTGAGCATCGCTGTCAACACGCCATGACCCACAGGGACAGAACCCAGCTAAGCACCCCTCCTCCAGGGCCTCAGGGTGTTTCCCAGACTCATTCTGTCCCCGTGGCTGGTGAGACGCAGGTGACCTGAAGTGCCCATCACAGGAAGCTTCCCCTCAATAGCTTCTCCTGCTCACCACCGGCCCCTGCAGGGTGGGCTGCTGCCTGGGACATGGCTCCCTCACTCCCCATCTGTCTGGTTCTGGGAAAGTCAGAAAAACTCGGAGAATGAAAGGACCATGGCTGAGCGCTGGGGGAGGGGCAGGCGCCCGGGGCACCTGGGCCTGACTCGGCCTCCCTGTCTACACGGACCTGCCTTTTCCTTTTGTCTGTTTTCCGATAGCTAATATAACAAACCACCAGTGACTTCTCGGCCCACGGAGAGTGTAACAACTGTTATCTCCCGCAAACCACCAAAGCCTTAAATTGCAGCCGGGAAGGTGACGGTGAGAGATTAGAGTTTTTAAAATCATATCCAAATGTGTCCCCGCCATGCCGAGCGGACTTGAAAGTAACGCACTTTATTTTTTCTTTCCCAAATTCTTCCTGCTACGACCTGAAACCATTCAGCCTGGGAGGGGACCGATGAACCTGGATTTCATCCAAAGTCAGGAAATAGCCAAATGGCCCCTGGCAGAAATTTTAAAAGGGGTGGAGTGGGGAGATGGACTTGGAACCCAACGGTCCTTTTCTCCAGCCTTGAAACCAAGGAACAAGGGGGGAAATCATCGGCGACAACAGCTAATAAATTTTGAATACTTATTACAAGAAACATTAATTTGCTAAATTGGCCCTGTAGATACAGATTATAAAAGGGAGTCCGTCTCCTCCAAAATGCTAAACTCAGGAGCACGGGAGGCAGCAGGGGCGCGCTCTGCATGCCATGTGGAGGGCCACCACCTCCTCCCCAAGCCCACCCTCCACCCCCAACACGGCTGAGCACAGCACCAGCATCATCCGGGAGCCTCAGTACCCCTGAGCTGTGTCACGAACCCCCTCAGCATCCTCACCCTCTCCAGTGCCGCCCTAACTGGATACAGAGGCCCCTCCCCGTGAGCTGTCAATACCCGGCAGGATGTTCCCACTGTGCAATGGTTAGGTGACTTAGCTTTCCAAATCACAGTGTCAAGGGGTGGAGTCAGGTGGAAGCCGGGGAGGGGGATCCACACACAGCAGCATCGGGTGCCTGGGGACAGAGCCTGGGTCCCTCAAGGACCAGGCCAGTGAGCGCTGCCCTGGGCTTCCTCCCCAGACCCACAGGCTGGTGCCCACCTCCCACCTTGGCCTGGACTGTCTGTGGGCGGGCCCTGGGCCCCGTCTTGCCTCCGGGCCACACGATTCCTAGGCTTTGCCTTGCTGATGTCAGGGCTGGAAGGTAACAGGAGGCGGCATGGCACAGGGAACCTCGCATTGGATCCGTGTCCCAGACACGGCACTCTCTGGCCTCCAGTGTCACCTGCTGCAGGTTACTTACGGAGCCTCCGTTTTCTCGGGTATAAAAGGGGGAGAAGAGCTGGCGGACAGCACTTCGATTCTGAGTGCAGACCTTGGTCGGGCTCACATTCTAGCTCTGCTACCTCCTGAGTGACTTTAGCAAGTTTCTTAACCTCTCTGTGCTGACATTCCCCATCGATAAAACTCTGATGCCAACACCTAATTTGCAGGGTTGCTGTGAGGAGGAAATGAGAACGCCCACCCTGCATCGAGTCAGCGCTGTCTGATGCCCACGGTCAATCGTCAGATGCCGGTGGGTGGGAAGATTGAAGACCCTGGTACAGGCCTGGCACACAGCAGGCGCACAGGATACGCTATGAAACGGGAAGGAGGCGCCCATTCGGCCTTTTAGCACCGACCTTCACTCTCCTGGCACAAAATCCTGAGCAAACAGGTGCCTGAAAAAGTACGGAGTAAAAAGCTCAGAGGGAGCGAGTAATTGCTTTAATTGCACCACGTGACTCAGAAAAGCCAGCCCCTCCCCCAGGAAAGAACCTTGGAGAACCAGACCCCCGCCCCGCCCCAGCCAGCAACACAGGAGTCCTGTATCACAGACCAGCGAACTTGCTAGATTGCCAGTGGTCCAGGGTGGGCTGGGGGGGGAGGGGGGCGGGGAGGAAACAAAGATGAACAGCCTGCTGGTCAGCACTCTTGTGAGCAAACGCCCTGGACAACCCAGCTGGTCAGGGCTAGGACCTAGCCGCACCTGATGCCATGGCTCTCAGGGAGGCAGCGGCACTTAAGAACAATGGGAATGGCATTAAGTGGCAAAATCCTTTCCTCCCCTTCCTCCCATGCCCAGCACGTCTGGGGCCTCACCTTCAGGAATCCTGCCTCCCTCCGCTGGGCCTCCCCCACCACCACCACCAGACGCCCAGGCCCCAGAGTTTCCGGCTACAACCCAGGGTCAGGGGTAGGGGCGCGGGTTCCAGGCCAGACAGCCCGCTCTCAGCTGGCTTTGCCTCTTTCTAGCTGCAGCTCCACCGTCCTCACCTCCCGCCTCGCCCGTGTCCCGCTCGGTTTGCTGAGGATGAACTGGCACTTACCCAAGGCTCTGGCAGTCAGTGATGGGACGGATGCGGGGAGTTTGGCACTGGGCTGAGCAGGCCACATTCCCTCCCAGCCTTCCCTGCTCGGTCAACTAAAAGGCCAGCCACCCACCTAATGCCACCAGGAGCCCCCTCTGGGGGTGGGGTGGGGTGGGGGTGAAAGGAGAAACTTGACTCAGGTAAACACTTTGCAGACCGGGAAGGCAGCCTCTAAGGGAAACTTAGGGTCCCTCCTCTGAGAACCAGAAATGCCTGCTTGATTTTGGTCCAACTAGCACTGTCCTGATTGGCCAGAATCATGCATCCTTATTGGTCACGATGGAGCCGCTCTGATTGGTCGATAAAGATGCAAATGAGGATGTAGCTGTACCCCTCTGATTGGCGGTGGGAGGCAAGCCTCAGCCTATTGATCAAATAAGATTCCAGGGCCCCTTTTATAAGGTTCAGGCTCAGCGGGCAGGGATGCAGTGCAGACAACAGGCCCCTGTAAACGAGGGCTGTTCACCTCTGATTATGAACTTGGGCTCTGTTACCCTAAAGCAGTGGTTCTCAACCTAATGCCGCGACCCTTTAATACAGTTCCTCGTGTTATTTTCGTTGCTACTTCCTAACTGTAACGTTGCCACCGTTATGAATCGTAAATACCTGATATGCAGGATGTATTTAGGTGACCCCTGTGAAAGGGTCGTTGGACCCCCAAAGGGGTCGAGACCCACAGGTTGAGAACCACTGCCCTAAAGAGAACTTTTGGGCAGGTGTATTCCTTCTTGCGGCCAACACTTGCCATTTCCTGGGCAGGTCACGTTGGTCCAAGCCTCTCGGATGCTGGCCCCTCTGCCTGGACCTGAGGGTGTGGTGCCCACCCTGAGACATGCTAGTGAGCCTGCCCTGCCCCTGCAGACCCTGGCCCTGCCCCTGCAGACACTTTCACAGCCTTCCCCTCACCTGTTCCCTCCTCCGCCCTCTCGCTGTGGTGGACTTTTTGAGGCCCAGACCTGTGTCCTTGGTAAGTTGTGTTCCTAGTTCACAGCCCAGTGCCTGTTTGGCTGCTGGAAGGTAGTCAGTCTTTGCTGCATCGCTGAGTGAATGAACACACAGTAGGCACCGTGACAGGACCAGGAGAGGGAGGAGAGCTGAACACAATGCAGTTGCACTCTTAGGCAGCACTGGGTGTGAACCGCGCTCTGCTCACAGGCGAGCAAATAATACATCCCTGTCTGGCTGCCATTTGTCATGGGACTCTCCGAAAAACTCACCATGGACAACAGGAAGGAAAATATTGTGTTCCTACTATGTGCACAGCCCACCTGATGCATAGACAAGATCACTGTTCTGGAATATTGCTCTGCCCTTCACACCCTGGATCTATCCAATGGCAACTCCCCATGGCTCACTGAGTAAATCCACATCCATCATCTCTCATCTTGTTCTAGGTTCAGGCTTCTGGTTGATCTTTGTGCCTTTCCCTAGAGCTATCTACCAGCCAACGCAACGCTTATGGCTCACCGTGCCCATACTATCCCGCCCCCAGGGGTCAGCTCCACCATTACTTCCTTCAAAATTCCCTTCCCCTCCCCTAACCCCAATCCTTGCAAGTGCAAAGCCTATCTCGTCTACAAACCCTGATCACAGGCCACCTCCTCCAGGAAGCTCTCCACTCATCCCAATGGGAAGTGTCCCCCCTTCCCCTGAAAGCCTGATGCTCTTCCCTTCCTGGCTTAGCGCAAGCTGTCACTTTCCTCCTTGTATGAGAGCAGCCTTCAGGGTCTGCTGGGGTTGGCAAGAGGACGGCAACAGTGAAGGCCAAGTGCATGGGACTGTGGACTCCGCCCTCTTCAACCATACCCACCACCACTGCATCTGCCTGACGCACCTGCACAAGATTGCCGTTCAAGAAAGGGTCCTTAGAGGGAACGGATCTTGACCTTGATGAGCTGGATGGTGGGTGATGTCAGGCGACCCAGGGCTGGGCAGGACTCGCCTAGATGTCACCAGTGCTATGCACAGAGCAGGGGCTCAAAAAGGTGTAGGCCTTCCCCTCAAGCACCTGGACTGGAACCTGAGTCACACAACAGTGTCGGGAAGGCCTGCCCGTGGGCACCAAGTGTACAAAGTGAACGGACCGGTGCTGCCACGTCTGGGCCGGCGGCAAGTCAAACGCCGGCACAGATGACAGGTAAGGTCATCAACCCCCAACACTGGGCCCCAAAGCAAATCTAAACGCTTCAGAGGAGAAGGAGCATCAGGGCTGCATCCTAAGGGCCCTGGGCTACAGATGGAGGGGGCGGGGGGAGAGGGGGGGCGGGCGCAAATCCAAGATCTTGATTCAGGAGGGGGATGCAAACCATCCAGCAAATACTCAGGCGGAGACTGAGTTTATTCTATCCACCTGCCTCCCCAGAAGAGGAGTGACCAGTAAAAAGTGCATTTTCTTTAAAAAGCGAAAGAATGCCAAGGCTGTAAGCCGAGACCCCACCTGGGATGGCGGAAGAAGAGTCATGGACTGTGGTTACTCTCATGATAAGCGCCTTGATCCTGGGGGAGGGCGGACTTCGATCCTGGGGGAGGGCAGACGCTGCGAAAAGCCTGCCCCTCCTCATCCCCGAAGGCCCCTTGCTCTGTGGTGGCCGCCTCTCTCACCAGGCTGCACAGGAGTCCCCAATGCAGATTCAGCACCTCAGTGGGGTCAGGAGTTGGGGCTGGGATTCGGGAAAATGCTGATGGGGACTGGGGG
This sequence comes from Murina feae, assembly GCA_004026665.1. Taxonomy (NCBI): domain Eukaryota; kingdom Metazoa; phylum Chordata; class Mammalia; order Chiroptera; family Vespertilionidae; genus Murina; species Murina feae. The sequence continues at coordinate 6,393 of PVJC01023502.1, read as the reverse complement.
GCGGGTCTCTGAAAGGGAAGGGGCAATGCGGTGTGAGCCGTGTCTGAAGAACTGATCATTCAGGGAAAGGGGGGGTTATGCTGGGGGTGGGGGTCCCCTATTGTTGCGGATGCCAATCACCTTGCCCACCCAAAGCAGGGCGAGGAGAGCCCCCGTGGCGGCCAGCGGATGGGAGGAGCGCAGAGAAGAGCAGTAAGAACAGCACCGGTCGGTCGGCAGCCTCCCTGCCCAGTCCCCCGGCGCCCCGCAGAGCCTGGCAGCCCGGCCCTGGCGCTGTGCGTCCTCAGAGTTCCTGGACCAGGTGCCCCCCGGGCGGCTCCTCCGCGGGCTGCATGGCCTCCTGCACGTAGACGATGAACTCCGAGGGCTCCCCGCCCTGTGTGTACACCGTCACCGTCTCGATGCCCTCCACGTCGTCCGAGGACACAACCAGGTGGTGCTGCTCGGCCAGCTCCACAGACGCCTGCTGCAGCGTCTCCTGGATCATGACTGTGTGGTTGGAGCTGGGCTCCTCGTCGGTGACCTGTGGGAGGCAAGAGAGAGGTCACGTCACGCAGGGCCTGCCTCTGGGTCCCGCCATGACAACAGTCACCCACTGCTTACGGAGCATCTGGGACGCTCCAGAGCGCGTGTCCACCGCACGCTGGCCTCTCCACGGGCTGCACTCACTCCCAGGCACAGGTGCAGCATAAAGAATGGTCCACTAGCTGCCAGATGCCGCGGTGCCCAGTGAAACACCCATAAGACACAGCCACAGAAAAGAGTCCTGGGTGCAGAGCTGGGCCACTCCCACCAGGGGGCGCAGTGCAGGGTGGGTGGGGTCGGCCAAGGCAGAGAGGGCAGGTGAGAAGGTGGCAGTGACGCCAGGGAGCGGGGAGAGGTGGGCTTGCTTCCACGAGCTCCTGTTCATGGCGCCTCCTTCCCAGGCAGCACGGGAGGCCTCCCCACCCTGCCCCTCGGGTGACATGCCATGACTCCATGCTCTCTCTGAGGACCCCAACTGGCTCGGACTGTACTGTGACTATACCATGCCCTCTGGGCAGGAGGAGCTGGCAGGGGCCTCGGTCCCTCAGAGAGGAGCTGGAAAGGCTGTGGGGTGGGCTCCACACAGAGGGGAGGTGGGAGGAACGCTGAGTCGCAGACAGAATTCACCAGGAGCCACAGAGCTGCTCCGAGTGGAATTATTAGTGCATCTCGTCTGATGTGTTTTTCTGGGGTGAATTGAGAGCTTATTCCTTCTTTTACTGCTTGTTTCAACTTCATTTAAATGGGGAAATGTGCTGTGAACTAAGACTTTAGAAGTGAATACTGATTCATTTCACTCTGAGGGGGAGCACCTGACAGGGTGGGGGCCGGGGAGCGAACCCACGGCAAATGCTTCTCTCCTCTGAGCGGCCCGTCCTTTCCACTCGGGGGAGGGGGTGATGGGGGCAGCGGTGATTTACAATGGGCCCTGACCTCACAGGTGCCAAGCAAGCCGCCTGCTGTTCAGTGAACAGATGAGACAGGTGGGCCCGGAGCGGGCCTGGGCCCATAGCCCTAGGACGCCAGCCACCACTCAATGGCCAAACCCCTGGACAGTTCCCTGTTCACCTTTCCAGAAGATTCCGCCGCCTGGCACAATGTGTCGCCCTGCTAGCTGCTCCCACGGCCTCTGGGACTCGATCCCCAGCCCGCCCACTGCCCGCCTGCCTGTCCACACAGCCTGGGCACTCCCAGGTCTCCAACGCCGACTCCCTCCCAGTCCCCACGGACACCATGTCCAACGGGCCCCTTGCAGCTTCCACCCAACATCTCGTGGTGTGAGCATTTCTGTCCCGGTTTACAAGTGGGGACACGGAAGCTTCTAGGGGTCTGGGGACCCATCAAAGGGCAAACAGCTGGGAAGTAGCAAGAGCTGGACCTGGGTGACCCCGCGACCTGAGACCTTCGCGGAGGGTGCAGTGTGGCGGCAGCTGAGGGGGGCACACGCCACAGTGAGAGGGCTGAATCGTGCTCTGCCCTGTCCCAGTCCCTGTACAGCTGGCTGGCTGGCTCTCACCATTCTCTGTTCGAGCTGATCACTCCAGGGCCTAACCCATCAGCACAGGCTGGAAACTCTTCTCCCCAAATGCCGAGCTAACACATCTTGCGAGTGAATTACGAGCAGCACAGAAAGTTTAATAGAAACCGTAACCCACGGGAGATACAGATCCTCCATACACCGGCCCGAGGCCTGCACTGCTGCCGCCCCCAGGTCCATGGAGCCTGGACCGTATCACTGTGGGGCCAACACTCTGCTGGTTCCACTCTCAGGAAGGGGGGCTTCCCTCGGAGACCCCAGGACCCAGCTCCAGGATGGCTGCAAGCTCTCTCTCTCCCCACCGCACGCTGTTCCCTCTCCTCCTCACCCCCTCTCCTCACTTGTCCTGCTTTTTTCTTCCTCTCCTGCCTGCCCTGCTAACGCCCCTCACCATGCAACTCAGGGTCCCAACATGAGAGGCACTCCAAGAAATCCCTTTGTCTTTCGTACGTGTAATCTAACGAACATAAACTGATGAACAAAAACAGATCCAGCCCTGACCGCTCTGGCTCAGTGGATAGACTGTCGGCCTGTGGACTAGAGGGTCCCGGGTTCGATTCCAGTCAAGGGCGTGTACCTTGGTAGCGGGCCATCCCAGTGGGAGGTGTGCAGGAGGCAGCTGATCGATGTTTCTCTCTCATCAATATTTCTAATTCTCTCTCTCCCTTCCTCTCTGTAAAAAATCAATAAAATATATTTTTAAAAATAGATCCAAAGACACAGAAGCACCGAACAGACCGTCAACCTCAGAGGGAAGGCGGGGGGCGGGGGCTGGGGGCTGGGAAGACATCAACCAGTGAACTTGCATGCATATGTGCCTAACCCATGGACACAGACAATAAGGTGGTGAGGGCCTGGGGTGGGGAGGGGGCGGGCTGGAGGGGGTCAATGGGGGGAAGGGGGACAAATGTAATACTTGCAACAATGAAGGTAAAAAAGAATACCTTTGTGAGTGCCCCAAACACTCACCCTTCCCTAAACTAACTGTTTCACTTTTCCTTCTTGGTTTCCGTTATAAGATTCAGTGCTAAATGCACAGATGAGCTTGGGTGGCTCTGATCACACACACTTCTCCCAGGTTTCTGCTCCCACGTCTCAGATCTGCCCCCACAGCCTTCATCAAACAGCCCAGCGACTCCCTCCCCCTTCCCCGTTTCTCCAGGCTCCTGCTCACCACGTGACATCCTTTCTGTCTGATCTGTGTGCTGTCTTTTTCTCGCTAGTCACCACCTTGAGCGCAGGCCCTGGTCTCCTGGACCCCAGCAGTTGGCACCTACTGAATACCTCCGACCGAGTGCCTTCGACCAGCACATCCCCTCCTCCAGGAGCCTGAACTGGATTCTAAGTTGCATGCCCTTTGTCCATCCTGGCCTGGAGGGGGTCACTGTGTCCTCGTGCTTTAAGTATTTGTGTAACCGAGACTCGGCCTTCTGTACAGCAAAGCAAGAGACGGAGAGAGGAGTGTGGACAGACAAAAGGATGATCGCTGATCGGACGCAGTGCACTGTGACAAACAGCAGCCTCAGATCTGCTGGGATTTAGGAGGCCAGCCCACGCGGCCCCTCCTGGCTCTCTGGCTGCCCTCACACGTGGGCTCACTGTGCCTCAGGCCCCAAGGGGGCTTCTCATGACACATGTACCCAAGGGTGTCCGCATCATGCTCACTGTCACCCTGGGATTCTTCAGAGGAAATGAACGAAAAGTTTCAAGAATTTTCAAAAATATATTACACCTTTCACGCGAAACACAGCTCTATCCACGGAGCAACTGGAAACACAATTCCGTGATGGTCACAGGTAGAAATGGACATGCGTGAGGCTGGACCCACGCATGCCGGTTCTATTAGGGAAGTGATTGGAGCCTATAGGACAGTGAAGAGGCGAGGGCCCTTACCTGTTTCACCACAGTCACCGTCCCGGGAGCCATGGCGACCACGGAGGCCACGGCCGTGGCGTCGTGGGCCTCGCTGCCCAGCTCAATGATCTGCTGGAGGATGTTCACCGCTGTGGGGTCCAGCCGGTCACCTTCCGGGGAAGAAACAAATGGGACCCCTCAGGCCGCTGGTCCCCAAGGTCCCTGAATGCAAACAGCCAGAGCTCCAGCCCAGATGCTCTGAACCCACATGTGGTGGCGCGAGGCCACCTCTCAAGACGGAGGCGTGGGCAGCGCCAGCCACGGCGTCAAGGCAGAGGTGGGGCCCCGGGCACACGGGCAGGTGGTCGGCAACAGGCTCCGGGCGAAACACCCCGGGGTGTCTCACTGTCCTAGCGACGGGCGTGTAGCCCCAAACCTGTGAAGCTTGGATTCTACTTGAATCATCTCCAAACACTGGAATCCAGCCCCGCCGGTGAGCTCAGCGGCTGAGTGTCCATCTATGAACCCGGAGGTCACAGTTGGAGTCCCTGTCGGGGCACATGCCCCGGTGCAGGCTTGGTCCCCAGTAGGGGGCACGCAGGGGGCAGCCAATCAATGATTCTCTCTCATCCTTGATGTTTCTATCTCCCTCTCCCTCTCCCTCTGAAGTCAATTAAAAAATATATTTTAAAAAATTAAAAGATTAGAATCCACGTTATTGGGTGGCGGCTGAGACCCCCGCCTGCCCTCACCATCGGCGACCCCCGTGGCTCTCCTGGACACGGAGCCCTGAGCCCGCCATTCGTTCGCCACGAGGAAGATCAGGGCCTGCTCTGTGTTGGACGTGATGCCTTTGCCCACGTCTGTATCCTCAGGTGGGATTCTGCCCCACTGGGTCAGTCAGTGAGAGGCAGGAGCTGGGTACTGTGTAAAGGGCAGGGCAGGGCACATGACCGCGGGAACGACGATGTCAGTGACCTGACCACCTTCACACGCACCCCCAGGACCCCCCCAACATGTAACAAACAGACGCTACCGCTCTCCGAGGTGTATCTCAGGTCCTGCAGCGCGGCCACAGCGGCCTGCGTGCCCTGGACGTCCCCTTCGGCCTCCGTGATGTGCAGGTACTGGGCGGCGGGCTCCTCGGGAGGCTCTGTCACTGGCTGAGCAAACACATCACATGACCCCTGAGTGCCCTTCTGGACGGCACCTGCCCCCCGCGTCCCGGGATGAGGCAAGACGACAAAACCAGAGCACTCTGCAATCTCCCACCGCTCCCTAAGGAACCGGCTGCTCCAATAACAGCCCCACTTCCCAGGGAGAAAACTTCCCTTTGCGAATACGGAGACTTTAGCCCAGCTCTGGGGGGCGGCGCCCTGCTGCACGCCCTTGCCCGGGAGCTGCCCGAGATCAGACTAGAGGTGCCGGGACTCCTGTGCACGCTCCTGTAAGGGCTCCTGTCTCTGCCCACGGCGCCAGCACCGCCTCTCAGCGCCCCCACACCAGCACCTCCTGCCCCGCGGCTGGCAGAGGAAGGGCACCGCGGTGGGGGTGGCGGAGGGCAGGAGGGGGTGGTGATGAGTAACACGCACAAAGCCTGCAGCGCAGGTCCCGGCGCCGGGTCAGAGCTCAGGACGCCTTAGCTGTTCGTGCCTTTTTATGTTTCTACGACACGATGGGCACGATAAGCAAAGTGACCTCGGGAAACACATTCGTACGAAGTCAGGACTCGTGAGCGAAGAGGGAGCTACTGTGACTGAGACGAGCAGAATTTTCACACGCACCAGACGGGAATAAGACCTCTTTCTGGAGGAGAAACAAGATGGCGGCATAGGGTAGACACCGTAAATGCAGCCGTGAACAACTATTTCAGAAAAACCTTGAAAAGAACACACGGACACCACTCGCACCCACAGGACGGCTGGCTGAGTGAAAATCCTACAACTAGAGAAGAGTCTGAGACTCAGAGGAGCGGCGGAAGCAAAGTACAGAGGTACGGAGGCGCGCGCACGGGCTTGGGGAAGGGCTGGTGCCGGAGGTCGCGGTTCTTTTCCAAAACGGAGAGAGCCACAAGCTCCCAGCGGCTCTGAACTCCAGTTCCAAGGGAGTTTCTAAGGACCCAGACACCCGGAGAAGGGGGACTGACTGGCACCGGGAGGAAATTCAAAACGGGGTTCTCTCAGCGTTGCTTGCAGCAATTACCATGGGACACAGAGACCTGGTGTCTCTCAGCGCAGGGCTGAGAAGCGCCATAGCTATTTGCTCCGCCCCGCCCAGCAAACTCCCCGAGGCCCCGCCCCTCCCAAGCTAACTCAACGCCTCCTTAAAGATACAGGAGCCAGCCCCACCCAGTGGCCAGAGTGGGACTAACCTAAACAAAACAGATCCACAAGGAACACACTCGGGGCAGATGCAGTGAGCATAAAAGCTCCACTGAAACAACTCTTGCCCCATAAGGGTGTCTCCAGCACAGAAAT
>PVJC01023501.1:0-26351 GCA_004026665.1 Murina feae | reverse complement strand
AGAGCATGCAGACTTCAGGGTGGCACAAGCCGGACGGGGAAGGAGGCTTGAGACTGCTTCTGACTCTGATTCAGCCAAGTTCACACTGAAATGACTTGGAAGGAGCAGAGTTAGGCCAAGACAGTGGCCTGGAGCCCGGGATAAAAATTCTGGGACCTCCAAGAAAGAAAGGTGTAGTACTGCTGACTCATCAGAAAACTCCTGGCCTAGCTTAACAGGGACTCACAGTTTACGAGAATGTCGATTTTTCCAAACTCCTTCAGTGCCTGGTCCACGGCAGCCATGATGGCTGGGGGATCTCGGACGTCCATAGATAAAGGGAGGCATCGCTGGCCAGTGGCTGCAGCCAGCTTTCTGGAAGCCTAGAAGCCATACGGGAAGGGAGAGAAGAGGTGGGCAACGGCCAAGAGGCCTCAGCCTAGAGAGAACAGCCCTCAGAATACAGGGAGGAGGTTTCCAGGTTCTGCGGGGAAGCCAGGGCTTGTTGTTGGACTCTACTCTTGAGAGATGCAGCTGGCAGGTAGCCATTCCCTGGGTCCACAGCCCCTAGTGGACATTTCTAAGAAATTCAACACTTCTCCCTCCACATCACCTTCCAAGACAGGGGTCATGAGTCAGTGGCAGCTCTAGCGGACTTCCAGTCCCTGCCCAGAGACCCACTGTGGCAGGGGAAGACTTTCCTCCTGCGTGGCTAGGACACGTGGACCGCTATTATAACCCCGCTGAGCTCAGAGATCTCTCTTAGCATCAGTACCACTCAACGTGAGGGCCCCTCACAGGACCCAATAACTACACGTTTTTAAAAGCCAGGTGTTTCCCTGGGAGACAACCTCCACCGAAGCTCGATATTTGGAAGAGGAATGGCTTTTGGAGTCAACATCCTCTGGGCCTCAGGACGCTCCAGGTCCAGGCTCTGGGTCTCCACAGCCACCCGTGGATGGGGTAGGCACAGCAGAGACACCTTACCGTTGATACTCTCGGAAAACTTCTGCTGGCAATGACCGTGTGGCAGCCGTGCCTGCAAAGCCAGGGGGCAGGAGTGAGGGTGGCAAGATGCAAGAGATAAACCCAGATGGGCTCCTGCCCAGAGCTCTAAGCAGAGCCCCCTCCCCGCAAGGGTCTACTGGGCTGAAACACCAGCCCAATGTTGAAGGTACAGCTGTCAGAGGACACAGGGGTCCGAACACAGCTAAGCCACTGTGGTGAGACTTTAGATGGCTGCCATTAGTCCCACTCCCAGCGTTTCTGGGCTGGCCCCTCTGGCATCAGGGTACAGGCCCTGCCCCAAACTCCATGTGCACAGCACCAAAGCAGCTGTGAACATCAAATGGGGGCCCAAGCATTTGCATGAGGCCTTCTGGGTCGCCCTGGCATGGTCTCACGAGCCCCTGCTCTCTCTCCCTGTGATGTTGGAGAGAAGGACAGAAAGCCCATTCTGAGGTCAGGGCACCTGCCCTGTGTCACCTCCCCACAGTGTTGGTGGTAACCATAGCAGCTATCACCTTCTAAGCAGGTTCTACCTGCTCCTCAAAAGGACCCTGGCCAGCTAGTCATGCTCTGTTCAGAGAAGCAACACGCCCAAAGCTACAGTTGGGCAAAAAGTTCACCTAGAATGAATGAATCCCCAAATCTTGTCCCATGGGACTCCCCTCCCTGGTATGAAAAGTGAGAAACGGAAGAGGGTCCCTAGGATATCAACAGCCTCCCTCTCCCCCAACCCCAGCCTAACTCCGGGCCTTTCCCAGGTCGGGGTGATAAATTTTTGATTTGGGCCTGAGGCCATAGAACTTGTGTCTGAGACACTGTGTCCCACATGCAACTGGGCCCTCCATGGCTCTGGCTCACAGCCAGGCCCCAGGGGGCTCTGCAAGCTGTTGAACCCTTCCTCTTTGTATAAATGACGGTGCTCAGACCACAGCCACAGTCTCCACTAAGGTCTGGGGAGGGCCCTGGAGTCCTGCCTCCCCTAGGACAGCACCTGACCCCTTTCACATGTTCTTAAATGGCTCGTTGCCTAGAGAGGATCCCACACCCACCAGCCTCTTGCCCGGGGATCCCAGGCTCCAGCCGGAAGGTGTGAGGAGGTGTGGGTCAGTAGTGGAGATGGGGTGGTGGGCACAGATTAAACAGAGCAGTGCTCACCTCATAAAAATCTCAGCAATCCGGAATCCGATCCCAGAGCCACCGCCTGTGATGAAGGCAACTTTGTCCCTAGGGGAAGAAAACAGGAGGCTTTTTGGGGGGTGTGGGCAGCCAGAGGTCAATGGGGGGGGGAGACTTACATAATACTTTATTTATTTATTTATTTATTTTTATTAAATATTTTTATTGAAGGGAGAGGGAGAGAGCGATAGAAACATCAATGATGAGAGAGAATCATTGATCGGCTGCCCCCTACTGGGGATTGAGCATCTGCCCCTGACGGGAGTCAAACCGAGGACCCTTCAGTCCACAGGCCGATGCTCTATCCACTGAGCCAAACCAGCCAGGGCAACTTACTTAATACTTTAAACAATAAAGAATTAAAACAACCACAACACGAGGCTTTTTAAAGATATCCCCGTTCCCTGGGGAGAGGGGGAAGGCTGGGGGACTTTGACCCTGCGAACTGGGCACTTCCGTCACATTTAGGCTGATAACAAGTAACGTGGATGATTTTCGTAAGAAACTAAAACGCTAAAGCCTGCATGCCTGGGCTTTCTGGGTCTTCGGGCAATCCTCTTCCAGCCTAAAACTCTCTATTCATCAAGCTGTCAGTTCAGTGAGTCATGTTCTCAAAACATACAAGCCGTCCTCCGCCTGCCGCTCACCTCCCCGCTCCCAGAACTGCCATTCGCAATACCCACCAGCACCGGCCCGGCCCGGCAGAACGTGCTCTCCACGGTGCAAAGATCAACGTACCAGCGCGCTCGGACGCCCCGAACCCCGGGGTCCCACTCCCCAGGCGTCCCCAGGTCCTGACCCCGCTCCCCACGGCGCCCCGCACTAGGCCCTCACCGGAGCAGGTCGGGGCAGAAGAGGTGGCGGTAATCCGGGAGACAGTCGTCCTCGCTGACATCGGGCGGCGGCTGGGCCATGGCGCTCGGTGCGGACCCGCGGCAGCGAGGACAGCAGGGACCTGCTCCGGACCAGAGCACCAGCTGCCACCACCAGGACCGGCGGCGCTCTGCTCCTGATGTCACTGCTGAGCACCGGTAGGGTCCGGGGAAGCGGAGGTCCCGCCCATGGCCGCCACCCCTCCCGCAGGCGCCCGGCTCCTCCCACGACGCCCGGGCCCGTAGGGGCCTCCTCGCCCTTCTCAGGACGCCCGCCCTGCACAGTGGCCCCTCGCTCCTCCCAGGACCCCCGCCCGCCTCTCCCCCGTGAGCCCTACCCAAGGCTGCCTCCCAGCTCTTTGCAGGACATCTTGCGGCACTGTGGCCACATGGCCTGCTGAGAATGGGGGTGGCCGTTCTGTCCCAGAACCGCGGCAGGCGCAAGCGCAGGGCTGCAGGCGGATTTCTGTGGCTGAGGCCAGGTGAGTGGGCCTCCAGACTGTCTGCAAGACTAAGTCCTCTCCACAAGACTCGGTGTTGGCACCGTGGTCGGAGCCAGCTGGTTACAGCGGACGCTCCTTCCCGGGTTAAGGTCGGGCTGGCCCAGCTGGTTGGGAAGTGCCCAGCATTTGAATGCCCTTGCCTCCCAGACACCTACCTGCCTACCCTGTTTGCATAAATATCAAAGAAGAGGAGGGAAGGAGACTCCGGCCAAGGAAAGCCACCGAAAGGCCTTTGCTTCACTTGTCCAGCCCCAGTGCCAGTTCCTAAAATGACCCGTTTCAAAAGCGGTAAATGTCAGGGCACGGACCAGGCCACCCTTCGTTAAGAAGGAAAATGTCCGACGGGGGTGGTTCAGTGGTTGAGCATCAACCCATGGACCAAGCGGTCGCTGGTTTGATTCCAGGTCAGGCTTGGATCCCGAGTAGGGGACATGCAAAGGAGACAGCCCATCAATGTTGATGTTTCCATCTCACTAATTAATGTTCCCATCTCTAAAAAAAAAAACCCAAAAACCTAAAAAAACTAAAAAAGAACTTCAAGAAGGAAAAAATATCAAATGAGGACCAAGCCAGCCCTAGCTGGTTTGGCTCATCAGATAGAGCAGGGCCTTGCGGACTGAAGGGTCCTGCGTTCGATTCCAGTCAAGGGCACATGCCTGGGTTTCGGGCTGTCCCCAGTAGGGGGCAGCCAATCAATGATTCTCTCTCATCACTGATGTTTCTATCTCTCGCTCCCTCTTCCTTCCTCTCTGAAATCAATAAAAAAAAAAAGTTGTTTTTTTTTAAGAAAAAGGACCAAGCCAGCTTTAGCAGATGTAAGGATGTGCAGTGTCCAGTACCTGTCAAGAGTGAGTTAGGGACACCTGGGGACTAGGGGTGAGATGTAGTGTCAGCATGAAGACAAGTAAACACCAGGCAGCCTCAACCACATGGAGCTATGAAGACGGGAGGTTATGGTCACCAAGCTTTCTGCCCTGAGGGTGTCTTAGCCACTACCTCCCCAGCCACCCGTTCCTGCCACCCTCCAGTCCTGTCTGAGGCAGGAAGCTTCTTCAGCGGAATCAGAATGATTTGATGTTGGAAGAGCACCAGCTTCAGGGCCCAGCTTAGATTCCCCCAAATTTCAGGTTGGAGGTCTCTGGATCTCTGCCTGAATCATACATTCTATTGACCCCCTACTGGTTTATACAACCTTGTGTAAAGGCCTCATTAGTACCTAGCCACCGACATAATGAGTCCTCCACCCCCATGCACAGCACAAGGAATTTTAATGTCTCCCTGTGGGGGGAAGGAGGTTAAGCCACTTTTGGAGACCCCCCCTCCCCCAAAGGTGGTCGGGCATTTTGGTATGAAAAGGGTTTGGTCCAATCTCTCGCTGGTGTAAGATATCAAAAGGCACATAAAGTTGACTCCACTGCTCTGGGCTGAAGCAGACGGTGAACTGGGAAGTGGTCTGAGACAGATGGGCAGAGCACAGTGTGGGCTCAAGTTCTTGTGGACAGAGGTAGTTGGTCCTGCGTGGATGCTGGGGGCAGCCTAGGGCAGCCTGAGGCTCAAGCTGTGTAGAGGCTGCTCCGGTGGCCTTCGTCTGCCCAGTCAACCAGCTCATTGCTCTGGAACCACAGCTGGATCTCCCTCTGGGCCCCCTCCACGGAGTCGCTGGCGTGGATGATGTTCCTGTGCCAGGTAATGGGTAGCAAAGGTAAGGCACAGGCTTCAACATGCACCTTGGAGGTCGTGGGAAAGGTCTGCTGATTCCCTACTGTCCAGATGAACAAGCTGATTATGCAGAGGGGAAAGGAAGAAGAGGGGAGCTAGAAAACTGGGTTCCGGCCTGGCCTCGGCCTCTTACCCACAACCTCATGGACCAGCCCAGACTGTTACTGGGAGCCTCATTTTCCCACCAGTCCTCCCTCAGGGTATCTGGCAAGATAGAGTCAGACAACAGACAATGGTGATGGAGTCCATACACAACACTCAGGGAACACTTTACCTCCCTGAGACTAGCAAGCAAGAGGTGTGATGTCCCACACTAAAAGTTTCTTCTGGCTTAACTTTCGCCCAGCAAAACAATGAGCTTGTGGCTGAGCGTGCCAGGGCCCCTGTACCTGCTGATGTGGAAGCTGAAGTCTCCTCGAATGGTGCCGGGGGCAGCCTCAGCTGAGTCCGTGTGCCCTATCATGGCCCTTGAGGTACAGACCACATTGGGACCTTCCCAGACCTGCAGCACAGAGATAAAGGTCAGGAGAAGGGGGATCACCAAGGACTCAGCTGCTCTAGGCTCAATCCAGGGCCCTCCGCCCCTTCCCCCAGGTCATACCATGGCCACCACGGGGCCAGAGCTCATGTAGCTGATGAGGGCTGGGTAGAAGGGCTTCCTCTGAAGGTCGTGGTAGTGCTCAGCAAGGATGCTCTCTGGCGCCTGTGTGGCATTGGGAGAAGGAGTGAGAGGAGCCCCTGGAGAGGCAACCCCCGTGGGCACTGGGGCAATGACTTTGCAGATAACACCTACATGAGCCGGCATATCAAGCACAGCAGTGACGGAGATACCAACTCCACCTCTCCATCCCTCCCCTTCTACTTCCAACAGGACACTCCTCCTGGAGCAGGGCTGACATGAAGGGCTGAGGTTCCAAGGTTTGTAAGCCCTCCCCCTAGTGCACGGAGGGACACCCACAGTCCAAGAGCCCTGGTACCTGAAGCATCTTCATCCCCACCAGCTTGAAGCCCCTCCTCTCAAAACGCCGGATCACATCCCCAACAAGCCGCCGCTGCACCCCATCTGGCTTCACGGCCACCAGGGTCCGCTCCCGGGTCCAGGAGGGCCCTCCTTTGGGAGAGGAGGGTTCAGGGATGCTGCCTCACCTTTTCATGTCTCCTGACCTGTGTTCCCCTGGCCAGAACCCACATGTCGTCTGGGCTACAGTGTCTGCCTCCGCCAGAGCAGCTCTGGAGGGGGCTAAGTGTGGTGCCCACAGCCAGGAATTGCCCAGCCTGGTGCCGCCTGTCAGGGACAATCAGGGCACTGGATTCCTGGGGGCTTCCAACCTGTTGGAGGGGCCAGAGCTCCCTCCCAGGCAGTAGCAGAAGCTGCTCAGGATGAAGCTGGTGTCCCCTGAAAGCCAGGAGACCTAGGGATGACTCCCTGGGGAAAAAAGCATGACTCCTGGCCTCACTTTTGACTCCTGTCCTTGGTGATAGCACAGACACAGCCACATCACCAGGGACCCAGAGCCCATCTTTGGGTCTGAGGTGAAAGAACGGCAGGGAGCCAGGGAGAAACACACACAGTATGTTCTCCCCACTGGGTAGGCCACAGACACCAGGACAAAAGGGACCGGGGGGACTGAGGAGGAAGGTAGAGAAGTTCCTGTCTGCAGATGAGGACGCCTGGAGGACTTCTCTTACACCTCACTGGACAGGCAGGAACTCTGTGCTGCTGTGAGGTTTTAAGGCGGGGCGCTTCCAGAGCCAAGGAGAGCACTGAGCCCCAGCACAGCTAAGATGGGAGGCTGCATCAATCTCCGACAGCCCAAGCCACTTGTGAGTTAGGCAAACCCACAGCACTGGATCCAGGCTCAAAGGTGCTTTTGAGAAGAGCCCAGACCCCGGATGTCCTGCGAAGTCCTTCGAAGACAGAACTGGTGGGGAAATGAGAAATAAGGCCAGCCAGCGTCCCAGGGGGCATCTGCAGCTGCCATTCCTCATCCCCAGGAGGAAAACGAACCAAAACCTGTGCTGCGGGTGACCTGCTGGCACACCCCTTCAGGGCCAAATGAGGCCCACGGGGGAAGAAGCCCCCTGACTTGTTTGTTCCCCCCACACCCAGTGCGTCGGGACCTGCCGTCTAGCCTGGCCTTGGAAGATGGCAGTGCACTCTTGCCAGCGTTTGGAACACCATGACATCCGGCTCTCAGTCAGGGCAGAGGACCGGTTACAGATAAGGGCCCCAGGGCCCCAAATAGGTTCGGCCTGGCGGACTTAGGGCCTAGAGAAAACACCACAGCGGTTCCGAGGGAGGAGTTTTCGTCTGCCGAGAAGGACTTCCCTCTCAGGAGCCCCAGCTCCCCAGGGATCACATCGCCACCCAATGTGGCCACTAGGCCTCTGGCTTCCTTCTGCTCCAGAGTCCCTGGGTCCCTCTGCCCCAGGCAACCTGGGGAGGTGGGCGGCAGGCGTGGGTGGTCGGAGGGCAATGAGTGGAGCGGGAGGGAGGCAGGACCCCGGCCTGCCCCCCCAGGAACCCAAGGAGCGCGCCTTCGGGACTTTGCTCGCCCCCCACACCGGCTCGGCGCCCCAAGGCTTCCCAGCGAGTCAGAGGACTGCGGGGTCCGGGCCCCCGGCCAGTGCGCCAACCAAGGCTAGGAGGCGCCTCCTGCCGATCCCCTCCCCCGACTCACCCGAGCAGGGGCGCACGAGCAGGCGGGGGGCCCAGGCCCGCGAGCCGCACACTACCGCCCTCGGCACCGCGCGCCCCAGGAGGCCGCTCATGGCGCCCAGGCCGTGGGCACTGGCTGAACACTGGAGGAGGCAGCGCGCTAATAAAGCTTCCAGGGAGGGAAGAAAGGCAGGAGGGGCGGAGAGAGGGAGGGAGGGGCGTAGGGAGGGAGGGGAAAGGAAAGGGGCGCGGAGGCGAGGGGTGGGGAAGAAAGGAGGGGCGGAGGGAGGGGTGGAGGGGAGAAGAGAAGGAAGGGTGGGCAGCCTGGAGGAGCGCTGGCCTCCTCCCCATCTGTCCCCGCCCCTTTCCCTGCTCGACCCCATCCCCGACGGTGCTGCACTAGCAGGGCCCAAGGAAAAACATGTCAGTTTCTGTTAAAATCAGAAGAAAAAAAAATCGATAATAATATGAACTCAGCATGGATCATACTCGTTTTCATACCAACGTGGTCATTAAATACGAACCCGTTTGGCTCAGTGGATAGAGCGTTGGCCTGCGGACTGAAGGGTCCCAGGTTCGATTCTGGCCAAGGGCACATCCCCAATAGGGAGTGTGCAGGAGGCTGCTAATTGATGCTTCTCTCTCATCCATGATTCTAACTATCCCTCTCTCTTCCTCTCTGTAAAAATCAGTAAAATATATATTTTTAAAAATAAATAAAATACTGACAAACGAAAACCTATATATGTATTTAATGTGTAGGATTTGGAGATAAGTATATAAACGTGAAACCATCGCAATATATGCCATAAACATATCCATCATCTCCAAAAGTTTTTTCCTACCTCTTTATTGTTTATTATTGTTATTATTATTAATTATTGTGTGTCTCTGTGTTAAGACAATATAAGATCTATTTTGTTAGCTTTTTTTTTTGTCATTCAGATTGGCTAACCACACCTTGGTTTTCTTTTATCTAAAAAATGTATTTATTCTTTTAATTTTTTATTCTTTAGCGGGAGGAAGAGAAAGACAGAGAGAGAAACATCAATGTGAGACATATATCAAGAGTCGCCTCACCTATGCTGGGGACCAGGGATGGAACCCGAAACCTATGCGCCCTGACTGGGAACCGAACCTGCAACCTTCGGGTGCACAAACAAGGCTCCAACCAACTGAGCCACATCAGCCAGGGCTTTATCTTCTTCTTTTTTTTTTTTTTTCACCCAAGGAATGAGAATATTTTTTCCATTTATTTTTAGAGAGAGTGAAAGGCAAGGGGGAGAGAGAGAGAAACATAGATGTGAGAGAGACGCATGGATTGGTTGCTCCCTACACTTGCCTTGACTGGGGGCAGTGGTTGGACCTGCAATCTGTAACCCAGTATGTGCCTTTGACTGGAATCGAACCTAAGACCCTCCTGAGTGCAGGCAGAAGCTCTAACCACTGAGCCCATCAGCCAGGACTTGTCTTCATTCTTAAAGAATGCTTTTTCTGGTTATAGAATCATGAATTGACGGGACTTTCTTTTTTCTTTCTTTCTTTTTTTTTAATTTATTGAGGTATTACATGTATGTCCTTATCCCCCATTACCCCACCCCCTCGCTCATGCCCTCATCCCCCTGGTGTCTGTGTCCATTGGTTAGGCTTATATGCATGCATACAAGTCCTTTGGTTGATCTCTCCCCTTTACCCCCACCCTCCCTTACCTTCCCTCTGAGGTTTAAGCATCTGATTGATGCTTCTCTGTCTCTGGATATGTTTTTGTTAATCAGTTTATGTTGTTCGTTATATTCCACAAATGAGTGAGATCATGTGATATTTATCGTTCTCTGACTGACTTATTTCACTTAGCATAATGCTCTCCAGGACCATCTATGCTGCTGCAAATGGTAGGAGTTCCTTCCTTTTTACAGCAGTGTAGTATTCCAAGGAGTTTCTTTTTTTTTTTTTTTTTCTTTTTTTTTAGGAGTTTCTTTTTTATTCCAGCTGTTGAAGGATGCCATTCCAGCCCTGGTTGGGTGGCTCAGTTGGTTGGAGTGTATTCCTGTGTACCAAAAGGTTTCCAGTTCAATTCCTAGTCAAGGCACATATCTAGGTTTTAGTTCAGGATGAACCCCGGTCAGGGAACAGAGGTAGCCAGTTGAGTTTCTCTCTCCCTTCCTTTCTCTAAAAATAAATAAATAAGAAAAAAAATCAAGCCCTGGCTGGTGTGGCGGAACTGGTTGGAGCAGTATTCTGTGCACTGAAAGGTGGCAGGTAGCAGGTTTGATTCCCAGTCAGGACACTTGCTGGGATTATGAACTCAATTCCCAGTAGGGGGCAGCAGATCAATGTTTCTATCTTCCTCTTCCTTTGTCTCTCTCTCTAAGGTCAATAAAAACTTACGTTTTGAAAAGAGGGGATAAATAAGAACGACTTGCTGAACTTTAAAAACAAAACTAACCTTGCCCTGACCGGTTTGGCTCAGTGGATAGAGCGTCAGCCTGCAGACTCAAGGGTCCCAGGTTCGATTCAGGTCAAGGGCATGTACCTTGGTTGCCGGCACCTTCCCAGTGGGGGATGTGCAGGAGGCAGCTGATCGATGTTTCTCTCTCATAGATGTTTCTAACTCTCTATCCCGCTCCCTTCCTTTCTGTAAAAAAATCAATAAAATATATTAAGAAAACAAAACACTAACTTTTATTTAAGCATAATTCTGAATATATGTACTTCCTACCTTAGGTTGGAAAATAACTTTTTTTCCTCATTAAATTTTGTTTTAATGGGTCTCAAAATTCTGCAGCAGATTTTTGGCTAAGTTGTTCCATTAAAAAGTACTGATTTTTAGCCCTAACCAGTTTGGCTCAGTGGATAGAGCATCAGCCTGCAGACTCAAGGGTCCCAGGTTTGATTCAGGTCAAAAGCATGTACCTTGGTTGCAGGCACATCCCCAGTAGGGGGTGTGCAGGAGGCAGCTGATCGATGTTTCTCTCTCATCGATGTTTCTAACTCTCTATCCCTCTCCCTTCCTCTCTGCGAAAAATCAATAAAATACATATTTTTTAAAAACCCAAATGGTCCACAAAGCATTCTCCTTTTCTTCTGAATGCTTTACAGTGCATTGTAATCATTAGCCAGTCTTTTGCTATTAAACTTAGTAAAATAGACTCAAAAACCCCATGTTGTTCATAAAACTTTTGGGGAAATTATCCTTATGAAACCCAGATGCCTGGGCACCCTGTTCTAGGACAAAGAGGGAAACTGATTTCTACACCCACAGTTCCCTACCAGACCACATCAAGGTTTTTTGTTTGTTTTTTATTTTTATTTTTTTAGAGAGAGAGGAAGGCAGAGGGTCGCAGGGAAAGAAACACTCAGGTGCCACAGCTCTTCCTGCAATTATTTGGATGGAATTGAATTATAGTGGGGTGTTTTATGGGGGGGGGTCTTTTATTAATCTTGGTAACAAAATACCCTCACCTGAGCATATTTTTCCACTGATTTTTAGAGAGACTGGAAGGGACGGGGAGAGGCAGAGGGACAAAGAAACATCGATGTGAGAGAGACATATTGCTTGGTTGCATCCGCAAACATCCCAACCAGAGCTAGGGATTGAGCCTGCAACCCTTGACTGCAATCGAACCTGGGACCGTTCAGTTGAGGGCTGACGCTCTATCCACTGAGCCAAACCAGCTGAGGCACCTTTGAAATGTTTATCCAAAGTAAATATAATAATGCTCATGGTGGCCAGACACAGTCTGTCTGTGGGAAAACATCTGTGTCCTCTCCCCACCTCCCCATCCCTCTATCAGCCCTTTCCTCTGGGTGGTTGGACAGCACTCCACTTGGTCCATACTCGGAGAGCTAGTGAGAGGATCTGTCCCAGGGTGTTCCAGTCTGAAAATGGGATGTATCCACATTATTCAGCAACTGGATTTTTCTATTTTTTATTATATAAATATATATATATATAATTTATTTTTTTTAAAAAGCAGCTAAATCAGCTTGCATTATGCTGTTTCTTTTTTTTAATTTAACAGCATTTATCGAACAACTATGTAGCTTTTCTTCCCTTGCTTTTTATTTTTTTAAATTTATTGTTTAAGGTATTATATAGTACATTTGTCTCCTTTCCCCCCCCCCCCCCCGCCATTGTCCTTTCCCTGGCCTCCCCTATCCCCCAGTACTTGCCCTCACCACCCCCCCACCAGTGTCTTGCATCTATTGGTTGTGCCTATATGCATGCATACAAATCCTTCAGTTCATCTCTTACCGCCACCCCAACCCTCCCCTATCTTCCCCCATGTAGTTTGACAGTCTGTTCAATGCTTCTTTGCCTCTATCTATTTTTGTTCAACAGTTTCTAATGCTCTTTATATTCCATAAATGAGTGAGATCATGTGGTATTTATCTTTCACTGCCTGGCTTATTTCAATTAGCATAATGTTCTCCAGTTCCATCCATGCTGCTGCAAATGGTAAGAATTCCTTCTTTTTTACAGCAGCGTAGTATTCCATTGTGTTGATGTACCACAGTTTTCTAATCCACTCATCTGCTGATGGGCACTTAGGCTGTTTCAAAATCTTAGCTATTGTAAACTGTGCTGCTATGATCCAAGGGGTGCATATATCCTTTCTGATTGTTTCCGTTTTCTTGGGATATATTCCTAGAAGTGGTATTACTGGGTCAAATGGCAGTTCCATTTTTAATTTTTTGAGGAAACTCCATACTGTCTTCCACAGTAGCTGTACCAGTCTGCATTCCCACCAGCAGTGCATGAGGGTTCCTTTTTCTCCGCATCCTCTCCAGCACTTGTCATTTGTTGATTTGTTGATGATAGCCATTCTGACAGGTGTGAGATGGCTTTGATTTGCATCTCTCGGATGATTAGTGACTTGGAGCGTGTTTTCATAGGTCCAGCCACTGATTTCTAATCCTACCCACAAAATCCCAGATCACAAATTGAGTGATGAGATGATTTTTCTTACACAAAAGGCACTAACTGTACATATGACGTATTGTAGAACTGTGCACATGATACCTATATAATTTCGATAACCAGTGTCACCCCAATAAATTCAGTATAAAGGGGAAGAGTGGGAAGGCACTAAACGGACCACATGAGTCAGCAGCAAGTGAGAACCAAATTTCAGGAGCTGCAGAAAAGCACATGGGTGCCAGGTGTCCTTTCTTAGTGATGATGGCTCTCCTTACTGGACAGTCAGCCGGAGGCAGTTCCAATGTACTTAATACAACTGCTGGGCGGGCAACCCAAGGGAAGGAATTAGGACCCGGAGGGAAAACAGGCGAAACTCGACTTAGCAGCAGCCCCAGCTGTACGAAGGCTTGGCTTGGAGGTTGATGTTGTCCCCTCAGGTGGACAAAGGCATGTCTTCTTTGGAATTGCTCATCATCTTTTCAACAAGGACTCTCATGGCCTCATTGACGTTTTTGTTCTCCTTGACGGATGTTTCTGTCCAACCCGTGAAACCGTTCTCCTTACTGAAACAGTCAACCTGGTCTCGGCTCACTGCCCAAGGGGACAGATCACACCTATTGGCCAAGAGCAGGCAGGGCACAGGCTCTCCGCTGGGTAGTGTGAGCTTGCTGTCCAGGTCCTGTCTCCACCTCTGGCTGTTGCTGAAGGTAGTGGCATTGGTGACATCCAACATAACAACACAGGCAGAGGCATCTCGATAGTACAGTCGTGTCATAAATGTGGAGTGCTCTTGCCCTGCACTATCCCACAGCTGCAGCCTCACCATCTCGGAGTCAGACCACTGGAGAACCTTCGAGCGAAATCCACTCCCACCGTGGACTTGTAGTGTTTGCTGAAGCTGTCCTGGGCGTATCTCTGCACCAGGGACGTCTTGCCCACCGCGGTGTCCCCCACCACCAGCACTTTGAACAGGTGATCGCGGCTGCCCATGGCAAGCGCAGCGGGTGTTTTAGGGAGGCGGGAAGCTGGGGGAGTCCTTGGTTTTAACCTCGGTGGCTCCCGACCCCAGTTAAACAGAGGCTCGGCATTCCGCCCACTGCCTGCTGGGGCTGCACTCTACTCCGGAACTCCCCTGGCCTGGTCCCTTGGGTCTACTCCGCACACGGCACGTGCTGGTTGTTTGAAGAACTACCTGCATTATGCTGTTTCTTTTCTTTTTAAAAAAATATATATTTTATTGCTTTGTACAGAGAGGAAAGGAGAGAGATAGAGAGTTAGAAACATTGATGAGAGAGAAACATCGATCACCTGCCTTCTGCACACCCCCACTGGGGATGTGCCCGCAACCAAGGTACATGCCCCTGACTGGAATGGAACTTGGGACCGAACCTGGAACCCTTCAGTCCGCAGGCCAATGCTCTATCCCCTGACCCAAACCGGCTAGGGCTATTTTATTTATTTCAAAGAGGAAGGGAGAAGAGAAATAGAAACATCAATGATGAAAGAGAATCATTGATCAGCTGTCTCCTGCGCGCCCCCCGTTAGTGTCAAGCCCGCAACCTGGGCATGTGCCCTGACCAGGAATCAAACCATGACCTGGTTCACCGGTCAACTCTCAACCACTGAGCATGTTCACTGGACTCATACTTTTTAACCCTCAGGTGAGGATTTCATTGAGTCTAGAGAGAAAGGAAGGGAGAAGGAGTGAGGGAAACATTGACATGAGAAGAACATCCATTGGTTGCCTACAGTACCACTGGGGATTGAACCCACAACCTGGTATGTAGCTCAACTGAAAATTGAACCCTTCTGTCCACTGGACAACGCTCCAACCAACTGAACCACACTGGTCAGGACCTTTTATACCTTTTATAGTTACATAACATTTTTAAAAATGTAGTCAAATAAGTAACTTTCCCTTCATGGGTTCCCAGTTTCCTGTCCATATTGCTTACGATATTCTTTCCCGTCTCTGTATTCTAAGTGATGTATTCTAAGTTTCCTTTTTAACATTTTACTCTTGGCAGTGGACCATCTGATCTAGTTGGAATTCATTTTTTTGTATGCCATGTGACAGAACACAGAACTGTGTATATGCAAATGCCTCTAGACAGAGTTCTCTGGTCGCTGGGCCTCGGTTTCCAATCTTGAAAATGAAGCCCCGCAGGGCGGGTTTTAGGGTTCTTTCCACTGCTAATGCTGTTACTTAGCAAGATGTCTGGACTCCAGTCTAGAGCTCCTTGTCTACCTACAAATTAACCAGCTCCCTAGAGAGAGCACTGGGGGGCAGAGGCATCTGCTACTTCCCCTCCTACCTGCCAGGGAACTTGGGCACAGGCAGCTCCTAGGAAGTGGCACACTCAGGGGAGGACCCTGGATGAGGAGGGCTGGGGGTGGGGGGGTGGGAGGGGGCTCTGAGCCCAGCCTGGGGCAGGAGATGGGTCTTGGATGGAACAGTCCCCAGTGTTGAGCACAGCTGCTGTCCCCAGCATAACTGAGTCAGTGTAGTGCACTAAAATCACAGCTCTACAAAACCCAGAACTGCTATCTGTCCCTTTAAATTCAGAACAGCAGGAGCCTCTGTGGCCAGGGGTGAGGAAGGCCCAGCCTGAAAATTCCAAAGGAACAAAGGGTCTCTTTTGTGCCTCACACCTCTGGCTTCCTTCTTCCTTCCGCTTCCTTCCTCCCTAGTCTCCAGCCTCCACCCCCCACTTCATTAGCCTTAAGTGGCCTTGGGCTTAGTGGGTCAGCTTCTCCCTCCCTCCCTCCCATTTACCTCATTCCCTCCCTCAGTATAAAGTTCAAAAGGTACAGGTATAGCAGCACCCCACCCCTACCCCCAATCCCACCACCTGCCACATGGTTCCCTCCAGGCTAAACCTGTGCTCTTGCGGCTGGAATCTTAGTCTATGCCTTTGAAACACGCAATTAAAAAAAAAATTTTTTTTTCCAACAAAAGAGGTAACTTTCCGAACTTTCTTCCCTTTTCTTTTCTGGGCTAAAGCTGAATCTGGTGGATCATTTCCAAACAGTGCACAGAGCTTCCCGGTTTCCTTTTGCAGTCCCCTTGTGTCATAGTGTTTGTTTGAGGTGTGGTATGGGCATCCATGAATCGAACGTCCCACCCCCTCAGGACCAGTCTCCACAGGGAAAGCTCACAGCAGTGGGATAACTGAGGCAAGGCTACGTACTCAAGAGGTCAGAGGCTTCCTAGAGGCTCACTTACACATAAGAACGGCTGTCGGCTCACAATCTCACCCTTCATGTTTGATCAAATTTTCTGATCTTTGCAGATTTGTTAGGTGAAAGAAAAAAAGAGGATCTGGGAACTTTTTAATGTGAACTTAAAACTATAAATAGGAGCTGGAGCCTTTTCCTGTTCATTTGCATGTCCTCTTCCAGGAGTGTTCACAGATCCTTTTGTACCCGGTATTTTCTCATTGATTTGTAGGGGCTCTTTATAACTAACTAGAGGCCCAGTGCACAAAATTCGTGTACAGGTAGGGTCCCTAGTGGCCGCCAGCCACCAGTTGGGGCCTCCCTTCCCCAGGCTGCCTGCTGCCACTGCCTCCTGGGGCAGGGCCGTGGGCACTTGGACACCTGGCCCACCCCCTGGTCGAACTCCTGGTTGAGGAGACAATTTGCATATTAGGCTTTTAATATATAGGATCTCATTAAGATTGGCCCTTTGTAATGCAAGGTGCAAGCCTGTCCTCTCCAGTTCATGTCTTGGGTTTTGTTTTTTACTTCTCTTACCTAGTTTTGTTCCGCAGAAAACATTTTCCCCTAGTTGAATTTTCCAGTGTTGCCTCTAAAGACTTCCGAATTTGGGGGCATGTATTTAGACAATGCCTTCAGTTCCCCAAGTCTCTATCATCTTTCCCACGTTTTCTTCTAGTCCCCATCATTTCCTGTTTATGCTTTCCTTAGTGTTTGGGATCTATCCCGAGGTAGAGGGTGAGGAGTTAGTCCCACTCAACAATGTGAAATTCCCACGTCTACAGAGCCTTTCATCTTTCGTGTGTGTGTGTGTGTGTGTGTGTGTGTGTGTGTTACGGGTTTTTACACACACCCGTTTGGACTTTGCGGAGGGACAGCCCCGGAGTTCAGCTCTGGGAGGTGCGCAGCCTCGAGAGGCAGAAATGGGTGTGGGACTCGCCAGACCGCGAGGCGTCTCCGCTCGAGCCATTCCTCGGCCTGGCCCGCCGCGCCTGGCCCACAGTTCAGCGAACACACGAACACTCGCGTCCCGTGGGTGCAGCAGGCGCGTCCAGGAAGCCTTTGGAGCTCTCTGCGCGTCCCCCGCCGCCCGGAACCTCCTGCGCGTTTTCATTCCCGCCCCGAGTTCCTGCCTCGGCCCCCTGTGCCCCGCGCGCGCCGTAGGACCGTCCATCTACCCCGCCACGCATACCCCTACCTGCGCTAGCGGTCACCCTCAGTCCACCACGGCGCTCTGACCCTTTTCCTCGCGCACCCCTCCGTCCTCCTGTCGGCCCTCACTGCGTTCTGCCCACCTTCCCCCAACCCTGGCCTCAGGTCCGCTCCAACGGCACAGGGCGCTCCAGACCCCACACCGCGCCCCGCCCCGCCCCGCCCCGCGTCACCCTGATCCCATGGAGCCCCTCATTCCGCATCGCGCCCCGTTCCACCAGCCCCGCGTCGCTCAGCGACACCCCCCCCCCGCCCCACTGCCCCCTTGCGCGTCCTTCCTCGGATCCCAGTCCCCGCGCGCCCTGCGCCCCCAGCTCCGCGCTCCCCCGGAGCCTCTCCTGTCGGCTCCTGGCGGGGCGGGGCCTCGGAGGCGGAAGTGCCCCGGGCGCCGGTGTCTGGGACCGGCCGGGACGATGGGAGCCCGGGGCAGCGGCGGCAGGGTCCGTAGAGGCGGCGGTGGCTGCCCGGGCGGCGGCGGGAGCAGGTGGCCAAGGACGCGGTCCGGGTAGTGCCGGGCCGAGCGCAAAGCCATGGGCTGGTCTGGGCACGGGACCCGGGGAGCTGCGGTGGCGGTGGCAGTAGCGGGGCCGCTGTTGCTGCTGCTGCTGCTCGCTCGGCCCTCTCCTGCCGCCACCGGCGACATCAGTAAAAGTGGTGAGAGCGGGCACGGTGGGTGCCAAGCCGCCCGCGCGGGCTCGGGGTGGGGTGGGGGAGCGGCCGGGGGGCGGGGCCGGGATTGTGACTCACCTGGGGGCATTTTTGCACTCACCTAGCACGGGCTCAGTGCTCAGGTCTCCACCCCGGCTTAGGTCAGTCTCTTTCGTGTTCGAGTGATCGGGGTGTAAAGGACGCGCTCGACCCTCCTCTGTCCCCAGGGTCGGGTGGGGCCTAACGGAGCCCTTGGAAGGCGCCCTCCCTCTATCTTCCTCCTTCTAACGCTGGGACGTGGTGGTGGTGGTGGTGGTGGGTGGGGGGATCGAGGGGTCCAGGGGGACTCAGCTCAGGCTCCAGCTGAGAGGCCATTGAAAAGAAGGGCTAAGCAGTGTGATGGGGGTGGGAGGGGGGCATCTGGTCTGGAGAAGGGGCAGAGTTAAGAGAAAGTTGCATAGATGCTGGAGTAGAGGCCCAGGTGGGCGTCATGTTTCCACCCCTCCCACAGTGACCACCAACCCTAGTGCAGTCTTTCAACAGCTGCCTCACTTCTTGGAGGGAGGTGGCCCTGAGGAGTTTGGAAGGCGCAAATGATTTGGAGGAAATGGGTGCTTCGTTGGTGTTGGTGAAGGTGCTTCCCTCCATTTGCATTTCTGCATCCTTGAGAGGCCCCAACCTTCCAGGACCCAAGATGATGCCTAGACAGGAGGTGCTGCCCTTGGGGTTCTGCCTGTGGCTTGGGGGTGTTGAGTAAGCTCCCCTGACTCCCATGGCCTGGGACTCCTATGGGGCCATGAGGCCAGGCTGGCAGGGCTGCTGCAAAGGCCAGATGTCCCCCCTCCCCCCACCCCAATCCCTGGGCACTTAGGCAGCCATATCCAGCACAGCCTGGGTCTAACTCACCTTGATTTTTGTGCTCCCAGCCCCTCCTCCTTTTCTGAAATCTTGCTCCTCCAAGCTCCTATTTCTTTGAAGACTGTGCCTTTGGTTTCTGAGCTTGAAATGAAAGGCAGTTTCTCCGAGATGACTCCTGATTAAGTTGCTCCACTAGATACTGCCACCTTTATTTTCTCCATCCTGGGGGGTGGAGTGGGGTGAGGGGTCACTGGTGGACAGTTTATGGAGATGGAAACCTGGGGCAGCCTTCACCTCCCTGGCCTGCTCAAGGAGCAGACAGCAATGTAGCCCTGGATTTTGGGAACTATGGGTGTGCAGGGTCCTGGTTTGGAGGGTGCTCTCACTCAAGTTCCCAGGTCAGGCTCAGGAACTTCCTTTGTTCTCCCCACAACCCTGTGTCCTTGGAGGGGGCTATGGGGCAGGGCAGAGATATATACAGCCTTTACTCTCTGTTATCAGAGATGTGACTTCCACATTATTAGGCTCAGACTGATGTGTGAATGGCTTGGTATGTTTACCAAGATAACAGTGTGAGCATCTTGGGCAGGGAGATGGGGCTGCAGAGATTAGGGGGTGTCCTGGAGGGGCTCTGTAGCCCTGGGAGTGGGGACCACTGCATCCTAAGGTGACCTTGAGCACATCTCTGACCTCTTGTGCATCTGCTGAAACTTCACAGCTACCAGCTGGGTTCCAGGTGTCCTCAAGCTGGTATTCCAGGGCTGGCGGGGCCAGAAGGACTTGCCTCTCTCAGGTCAGGGGGCTGCAGAATGCAGTGTGACCTCCCCTTTGGGGCCCCATCCAGAGGCCAGCCCCCCTGGCTGACTGTTTCTCTAAGGCCCCATGGTCACGAGGTGGGGGTGGGGAGCTATCCTGTCCCACCTCCTAGCCCTTAGATTTTTTTTGGCCGTTGTCATACCATCCTAGGGGCTGCAGGAGCATCAGGAGGAAAGTTTGTGCTAGTTCAGTGGCTCCTAGCCTCTTCAGACCACAGCCGGGTGAGTGGGACCTGGTGGCCAGCAGACACCCAGAAAGCCTGGAGTGTGTGCTACATGGAGCCTACCTCTGCCTAGCCCCCCATGTTGGGCTCCTCTGGAGCTCAGACTGTCGTTGAAAGTAGGTTGTTATATTTTCTCAAGGTTCCTCCACTGGAAGGTCAGGAGGCTGGCAGGAGAGCCAGCTGCTCAATTGGCTCCCTTTCTTGCTCACCTGACTCATACTGAAGGGGCCCTGGGCCTGCTGCTGAGGTTGTGTGAGCCAGCAACTCCCAGCAGGGTAGAGGGAGGCACCCCCAGGTTGGAGGAGAGTGAGGCTGCCCTCTGCTGTGTCCACGGTGTATTTCTTTCAGAAGCACTTTAACATCCATTAACCTTGGAGGGAGGGACACCCAAGGGAGGTGCTATTCACCTGGACCAAATCATGAGGAAACTGGGACCCAGAGAAAGGGTTGGATACCCAAGGTCACAGGGGGCACAAGGCCTAAGCTGGTACTGGGTTCAGGATCCCTGCCATCCACTTTAGGGAGATGGCCGGATCCCGGCCTGGTAATCCACCTATGGGAGTGCAGAGCATGCCTATTCTGCAGGAGTCCCAATAGGGAGAGGCCAGGTGGTCACCCTCACTCACTCATGGGGCAGGTGAGTACACCGTTGGACCCAGACATATGCTCTCATGGAGGATGTGCCTTAGTCAGTGGACATT
This sequence comes from Murina feae, assembly GCA_004026665.1. NCBI lineage: Eukaryota > Metazoa > Chordata > Mammalia > Chiroptera > Vespertilionidae > Murina > Murina feae. The sequence goes on along the minus strand of PVJC01023501.1, from coordinate 5,837 downwards.
CCAGGAGGGGCCTAACCTAGATGGGGCTTAGGCCTTTGAGCTGAGTCTCAGAAGCTCCTCAGAGCTGCTCCAGGAAATGTTGGTATGACAGGAAGTGAGCAGTGAGGGCAAATTTTTGGAGTGTGTCAGGGAGGGGAGAGTAGGGGGCTGAGGCTACAGAGGTGGGGGACTGAGAGTCATTGTAGGGATTGGTGTGTGGGAACCCCAGGTAAAGCTCTGGGCAGAATGGGGGCCAGCTGTCCTCTGGTCCCCACATCTGGCTAAACTTCCCGCCTGGGATTCCCTCCACCCCAGGGTCTCTGCTTGCCACCTCTCTGGGTGAGGGGATTCAGGCTTCAATCCAGCTGTGTCCCAAATCATCACGGGTCTGAACTCCCTCACTTGTCAAGTGGGATCAGTTGCCAGAGGCAACTTCCAGGGGCTGGACGGGGAGGGACAATAACCTTTGCCAAGGTGAACATTGGAGTGCCCGGCATCTCAAGGGCTCTAGACCAGCTCACCATGGCCTCCCTCATCCTTTCTCTCTGGGGGCATGCTGGGAGAGAAGGGTCTCTGAATTCTGTTTGCCCCCCACATGGAGGTGGGGGCATCGGGGGGCACCTCTCGTCTGGCTGACAGTGCTTTCTCCCCCGCAGACATCAGGCTGGTGTCTGAGCAGTTCTCGCAGTCCCCGCAGAAGCTGTCTTTCTACAGCTGGTACGGCAGCGCCAGGCTCTTCCACTTCCAAGTGCCCCCGGATACCGTCCTGCTGCGCTGGCTGCTGCAGGTGTCCCAGGGTGGTGACCCCACGTGTGCAAAGGTGGAAATCACCGTGTAGGTGCCTGCCTGCCCGCCTGCCCGAGCCTGGCCCAGGGCTGACATCTGATGCCTGCCCTGCTATCCCCACCTCCAGGTACTTCCGATATGGTGCCCCTCCTGTCATCAACCCACTGGGTACCAGCTTCCCTGCCAACACCTCCATGCAGCCTTCCTTCCTCATCAAGATGCTGCAGAGCAATGCTTCCATCAACATCTCCCACCCAGCACCTGGGGACTGGTTTGTGGCTGCCCACCTGCCCCCCTCATCCCAGAAGATTGAGGTGAAGGTGAGGGGTCCGCTGTCCAGAGATAGAGGGGCAGGACACATCTGTGAAGGCATGGCTGGTCCCTGTTATTTACCTCCTCGGGGCAGACCTTGTTAAGGTTCTGCTGCAGCCCTGCCTCCCCACCAGCCACCCCCAGCTGGTTCTCTGGTCCTGCCCTCCCCCCGCCAACCTGCCTGGGCTCTGTGCTCCTGCCCCATCCCATGCGTACGAAATCCCCTCCCCCACCTCTCCTTCTCTCCCTAGGGCTTTATTCCCACCTGTGCCTACATCTTCCAGCCTGACATGCTGGTCGTGCGGGTAGTCGAGGTCTCCATCCTGGAGCCCAGCATACCCTTTCCACAGACCCTCCTCTCCCACCCCAGCTACCTCAAGTGAGTGAGGGTCTTTCCGGGTTTGATGGAGTGGGTGTTACCACTTCTTCACTGTGGGTGAGAAAGGTTGGGTTCTGGGTCTTGGGGTCATATTGGGAAGTGGAGCAACCGCCCTGAGTGTGACCGATGAGGGGAGGTCCTTGGAAGTCACAAAGCCTGAGCGAGGCCATCCCCCTCGGCTGCAGAGTCTTCGTCCCCGAGTATACCCAGGAGCTGCGGCTGGAGCTGCAGGGCTGTGTGTCCAACAGGAGCCAGGGCTGCCCCGTGCACCTCACCGTGGGCTCAGTTACCCTGCCCAGCAACTTCCAGAAGGTGCTCACCTGCACTGGCCCTGCCCAGACCTGCCGCCTGCTATTGCCCTCGCCACCCTGGGAACGGTGGTTGCAAGTGACAGCCAAGAGCCTGGCAGGGCCCCACGCAGGGGTGGCTTTCAACGCTGTGGCTTCTCTCACAGGTGGGCTGATGGGGAGGCGGGCTGGGGACGGTTCTGCCCCCCGCCTTCGATCCCCAGCCCTTGTTCCAGCTGAGCGCCTTGTCCTCCTCACAGCCTGCAGGCCTTGGGTCATCAACTTCCAACATCTCCTGCAGAACAGTCCAAACCAGAGCCGCAACACTTCCAGTGGCCTGCTGCCCGAGAGCCCTGGCTCCCGGGACCTTGGCAGGAGTAGCACTGCGGGCGGTGGCCCCTTCGGTCTTCTGAGCTACCAGGTCATGCGGGAAGACATGGACGTGGTGTCTGTGCACTTCAGGCCCCTCGACCGGCTCTCAGTGCTGGTGCGGTCAGACATGCCTTCGGTGCTGCGGCTGCACCTTAACACGGGCATGGACAGCGGGGGCTCCCTCACCATCTCCCTGTGGGCCAACAAGGTGAGCGCCTCATGGCCCAGCTCAGCTCAGGGCTCAGATGCTCCCAGGCTGGATGCTGCTGCTCCGCCTTCCTGCACTGACTTTGTCATGGACACTGGGTTGGGGGGGCCTTTCAGGTAACAGAATGACCCCAATAGGCATTGGACCAGAATAGGAGCACCACTTGCAGAAAGGGAAGCTTGTTTGTGTGTTTTTTAAACCCTCATCTGAGGTTGTGTTTTTCACTGGTGAAGAGAGAGGGGGGCGGGGAGGGGAAAAGAGAGGGAGAGAGAAAGAAACATAGAGTTGAGAGAGAAACATCGATCGGTTGCCTCCCGTACACGCCATGATCAGAAATTGAATGCGCAACCCTTCAGAACACAGGACAAAGCCCTAACCAACTGAGCCACAGCAGCCAGGGCTGAGAGGCCTGTTTCATAGGTCCCTGTCAGCAGTTTGAGGGCTGTGCCTCTAGGAATGGGACTGCGCGTGGCATCAGAGGCTGGGCGTTGCCTGGCCTGCAGGGGAGGGTCCTGGGTGGGCCTTGGGCAGTGGGATCCACAAAGAGCGCCCAACATCAGACTGAGGAGTGACACTGCATGGCCACCCCTTTCAGAGTGTGATTTCCAACAACACCTGGGTGAAGGTCTGCGTGAACGCTGCCTCGCCCTTCCTCAGCTTCAACACTTCGCTCAACTGCACCACAGGTAAGAGCAGGGCTATCCGGCTAAGTGACCCCACCAGCCTCTCCGGCCACCTCTGACCAGGCCTCCTGCTCCTCCTGCAGCCTTCTTCCAGGGGTATCCCCTGTCTTTGAGTGCCGTGTCTCGCAAGGCCAACCTTATCATTCCCTACCCAGAGACGGACAGCTGGTACCTCTCCCTGCAGCTCATGTGCCTTCAGAGTCCTGAGTAAGTAAACTTGGGGGCTAGGGAGGGGGCCACCCAGAGTTGCCAGGTGGGGGAGTCATTGCATTCGGGACCATGATTGAGCTGCCTGCATCTGAGTCTGAAAGTGCCCCAGCTTCCTATGAGCCGCACAGGATAAGGTGCCTTCCAGGAGTTACGAAGCTCCCCCCTTCTCCACATGGCTGCCCTCCTCGGGCAGCCCTGGGAGTCAGCACCCCCGGCTCTTCCGAGGGGACTGGCTCAGCACAGCCCTAGACAGACTGGGATGCCGTGTGGTGCGAAGGGGAAGGGGCATATCGGCTTCTGTGGATCTCACAGCTGCTGTCTTCCAGGGCTCAGGGCCTGGGTGCCTCAGTTCTGGGCTCATGTGTCCAAAAGCTTAGCTGGAACCCTGGCAGAGACTGGCCAGCAGACCTCCGCAGCCAGCTTTCCTGTGGCCCCTTCCTCGCAGGGAGTGTGAGAAGTCCTCGGTCCTCGTGGAGACCACCTTGTCTTTGGTGCCCTGCTTGAATGACTGTGGACCTTATGGCCAGTGCCTCCTGCTACGCAGACATGGCTACCTGTATGCGGGGTGTAGCTGCAAGGCAGGTGAGGACCAGGCCTGGATGCCTCCAGACAATGCTATCATTGACTTCTCAGCCCTGTGCCTTCCTCTGGGAGCCCATCCCACCCTGTCACGGCTGGAGAGCACCCTCACAGAACAAGAGCAAATGACTTCTCCCTACTCCTGCCACATACCTCCCCCCTGCAAGCACAGAAAGGCACCCCCACAGATGGTACTTCCTCTGACCTTGGCCTCCTCTGCCCACACCTGCCCACAGACATGTCCCACACCTGACTCACACCTGCCTACATCTGCTCCATACCTGCCCTATACCTGCCCCACACCTGCCTCATACCTGCCCCACACATTCCTATACCTGTCTCATACCTCTTTACACCTGCCCATGCCTGCCTCATAGCTGTCAGCCCCTGCCCACACTAGCCTATACTTACCCACACGTGTCTCACTACCTACACCTGTCCCAGCCTGCTCCTAGGTGAGAAGGACTTCTCTGCAGGGCTGTGGGTGAGGGTGGGCTCTGAGGTTCAGGTCCCCATTAGCCCGCTCAGCATTGCCCTGCCCACAGGCTGGCGTGGGTGGAGCTGCACGGACAACAGCACAGCCCAGACTGTAGCCCAGCAGAGGGTGGCGGTGCTCCTACTCACCCTCAGCAACCTCATGTTCCTGGCTCCCATCACCCTCTCTGTGTACCGCTGCCTCCTGGTGGAAGCCTCCGTCTACGCCTACACCATGTTCTTCTCCACGGTAGGCTTGCCTGCTCCCTTGGGGATGGTGGGGAGGTCTGGGCCTCCGCTCACCGCCCTGCCCTGCAGTTCTATCACGCCTGCGACCAGCCGGGGGAGGCAGTGCTGTGCATCCTCAACTATGACACCCTGCAGTACTGCGACTTCCTGGGCTCCGGAGTGTCCATCTGGGTCACCATCCTCTGCATGGCACGGCTGAAGGCAGCCCTGAAATACGTGAGTGACCACCTGACACCCGGGTCTGGATTCTGAGGGAGCAGGGGTCCTTGTATGCTGAGGAAGAGATCAGAAAGAGGGTTCAGCAGCTGCCATTCGAAACCTCCAATCTTTCGTAGTGATCAGACTCCCTCTGGAAGAAGCCTCTGGCAGCGGAAGGGACAGTGCTGGCTGCTTAGAGGATTCCAGGAAAAGAAGGTGGAAGATAGGGTCAGGCAAGGACCTTCCTAGCCTGTTTCTCTCTCAAGGCTCTATTTACAGGGGTGCCTAGAGCCCCAACCCAGGCCAGACCTCCCTGAGAAGCCCCAGATGTACTCCTGGAGTCTCTAGTGCTAAGAACACTTTGGCGTTTTTTCTGCCATCGTCAGGCGTGGCTGATGGAGACATGTAACCTGGTGCCCTGCCTGGCTAAGTTGCACCTCAGGATGAATCAGTATCTAGAGGAGAGGTGCCTCCTGCCAGCGGAGCAGAACAGTGTGCCAGCAGCTCCAAGGGTGCGGGCAGAGGTGTTGGGGGGCAGTGGGCCAATAACAGGAGGATGACCAGCATGCCCAGGCCACATGCTCCTGCTGGACCTGGTGCCATCACGGACAATGTTGGCCCAGGATTCCTGTGACCCTGTGGTCGTCTATGTTCCTTGCTCAGGTTCTGCTTCTCCTGGGCACACTGGTGTTCGCCATGTCCTTACAGCTAGACCGCAGGGGCGCCTGGAACATGATGGGGCCTTGTCTCTTTGCCTTCGTGGTCATGGTCGCCATGTGGGTAAGGAGCTCTTGCCCAGACCCCATCTCCTGTTAAATAGAATAAGAGAGTGTTGCCTCCCCACAGACTCCCCCTGCTCTGGGACAGGAGAGCCTGGCCACTGATTCTGGCCATGTTCCTGGTCCTGAGTCTGAGTCCTCTCTCTCTTTCTCTCTCTCCCCCTACCTCTCTCTCTCTCTCTCTCATATATATACTAGGGGCCCGGTGCACAAAAATTTGTGCACTCGGGGTGGAGGGAGTCCCTCAGCCTGGCCTGTGCCCTCTCACAGTCTGGGACCCCTCAGTGGATGTCCTATGATGGCCCCAGTCTGCCAGGCGCCTTTTGTGTGTGTGTGTGTGTG
>PVJC01023500.1:0-26164 GCA_004026665.1 Murina feae | reverse complement strand
TTTTTTTTTTTTTTAATAAATGACTGGAGGACCAATTGCATTCCAAAATGAATGAATTCTAACTCCTAACAATTCCTGGTCACCAAATGCTTTCATCTAACCCAGTGGACCAGCTCTTTACAAATCTATCTGGATACAGTCATGGAAATCTAAAAGGAGAAAGACTTGACCATTAGTACATGTTCTCCTTGGGATAAAATCATGCTAAATGAAAAGAAAAAAACAAACAAACAAGAAATAAGAATAATTCTCAAAATTCAAAACATTGTCTGCCCCTCAAGTTTTTATCTTTTCACATTTTAGTGCAGACAGCGAGTCAGAACTCATCTTTCCACGGAGAAAAATATTTGTGTGTGTGTGTGTGTGTGTGTGTGTATTGTAACAATTTTCCAATAAACAGAAGTTCTGGAACCCGTTCATTATATGGCATCCGTAAGGTGTTATGATCAATCATACTTATAACTAGCATACTACTATGCCCTGATGTTTAACTACTTCTTTGGCACCTGGTACTAAGTTTATATCACTCAGTGTTTTGATTTAGGAGTTTACAAGTAAGTCCTGCATTTCTCTAATGAGCATCTGTGCACAAATTGGGGACTTACCTTCTCTCATTAGAATCTTCACACATATATGTATATGATGCACATATTTTACAAAGAATTTTAAATTGTTCAAATGTCACACCCCTCCTATCAAGGTAATTTAAATCCATTTATAGCATAATGACTTAGATATTCACAGAGCAAAGGATATGAAAGAAATCTGTAACCCTTTAGTGAAAAAATAACTAAAGCATATTGAAAATTTAAATTATCCCTTAGTACCATGAAATTACATATATATATATATGGAAAAGAATGACCAGAACAACTGGAACGACCAAACAACCAGTCACTGTAACACACACTGACCACCAAAGGGCAGATGATTAATGCAGGAGATGCACCCTGGTGGTCAGTGTGCTCCCATAGCAGGAGCACCACTTAGCTGACGACCCATGCCAGCAGCCCACCAGCCCGGCAGCAGCCACTCACTCCTGCAGTAGTCCTGCAGGTCCAATCTCCAAAGAAGCAAAGAAGGGGTCAGGCACCGACAGAGCAGTGCCACCACCAGCACAATCCTGACAGCGCGGGCTCAGGCACCACAGCCACTTCCCCTCCCTAGACGCTCTCTCTGCAAGGAAGAAACAATATACAAGCAGCCACCAGGTGGATCCCGACAATCAACGCAAATGTCAGTGGGTCAGATCCAGATCCTGGGCCAGCAAGGGGGTCCAACCACCTGCCCGGAGAGCCAATTGCATGCCAGCCCCCTTCCACCCTCCTGGGGACCCCACCCGCGCACGAATGCGTGCGCCAGGCCTCTAGTAATAGAACAAAGTGATACAAACCTCAACAGACCTATGTTTATAAACATGGTAAACACAGACCCTATATTCCATTGATTAGCAGTTCTTATTAAATTTTTAACTGATAATTGAATAAATGGATTCTTATATTATTTACCCAATATCTCACAAAAAGTAGAATAACATTATGTCAAGTTCATATGATTTTTCAATAGTCATGACTTTCTATTAGTCTTATCCAAAAACTATTTATACCATATTATTAGTTATCTTAACATGTGATGCTCAGACATAACTCTGAATAACCACAGTTTGATATCCAACACAAGTGGCACTATTCATTTTCACATGCACATACACTTTTAGTGATAATGTATCAGCCTTTTAGTATCGTAATTCAGAAAAAGAAGCAATTACCTCAAAGACAAGTATTACAATGCTTTAAATTGTTCCATTTTCATTATAAGTTCCCAATAAAATCTTAATTTTCCCTTATTAATGATTAAGCTTATTTTTCTTGATATAAATTGAGCTTATTCATAAAAAAATAAAACTCAATCTTTGTTAAACAGGAAAAGTACAATAATTCTACCTATAGTTTAATAGAATCATGAATCGGTGTCACATTATAAGCAAAATATCTATTGATGTGGTAACTGACATAGTAACACAGGGCGTAATTACTATAAAAGCAGCTTTAATTTTTCAAAAGACTAAAAGAATATCTTCCCTTAAATAAAACTCTGTAATCACACTTTTCCTTTGAAAGTATGGAGACGTTTATGACCCAGTCTACTAGTAACTCATTTTTTCTGTAAAATGATTTTTAAAAATATATACTTATTGATTTCAGAGAGGAAGAGAGAGGGAAAGATAGAAACATAAATGATGAGAAAGAATCATTGATTGGCTGCCTCTTGCATGCCCCCTACTGGGGATCAAGCCCACAACCTGGGTATGTGCCCTTGAAGGCAATCGAACCCAGGACCCTTCGGTCTGCAGGCCAACACTCTATCCACTGAGCCAAACCAGCCAGGGCTAGTAACTCATTGTATTACATAAGTCCTTAGATTTGATATTTTTACATAAAAACATGGCTCACTTCAAGAGAACCATCACCCTATGCATCTTTCTATTACAATTATTAGATAGATTTAACAGTATGACATCTGAACGACGTAAGTGTGCAAACACAGTCATATTTCACATTTTATTTTAAAAACCAGTTAAATCAGACTATTCTAAGTTCCATTTTATTAACAAGAGCGACTTGACGTTCATCACAGGGTATTTTAAAATGTAGAAGTGACAGAAATTTTTACCAACTACTAAATGAAAGTGATTGATTTCAACCACTGTCACACACTATTAAAATACCAGATGCAAAGGATGCTCAGTGTAAGGACAGCAGTTCTGTGCTCCATCCTTAAAGAATGCAGTCAGGCAGGAGGTGGAAGTATGTGTCACATGACTCACTAACAGGGATTTTATTTGCACCATAAACTAAGCACTGGTTTTCCTGTGATGAGAACATAATATGTATCTTGCCACATGTAGAACAAATGGCATCTCCCCTCCCATAATAATTGTTTTTGTGGGAATCATCTCAAATGATCAGCTCACTAAGCAGATCAGTGGAAGGAATGAGGTCCAATAGGGGGGAAAAAAAAATGATTCCTGGTCTGAAAACTTCCCCCTACTGATTGAAAATGGTACACAGCAGAAGTTCAGAATCCAGCAACGGGAAATTTGCTGAACACAATAGAAAAGAAAATGGGATATATGCTTTTATGGGGCAGGGGCTCAACACTGGCAGGATTAAACCTGGATGTCAGTTTTCAAGGTAAAAACTATTAGTAAGGGGGAAACACCTCTTGGAATTGGATTTTCCAGTTAATGTGAAACCTTTTGTTTTATTCCAGTAGTTTCTATAGCAAGTGGAGGACAGCCACTCAGTCTTGTTACTGAGCAAGCCTCTGTGCCGGTTAAATTAGTAAAGTGAAGCCTGTACTTTGTGGGAAGCTATGCTCATGAGCATTCCAAAACAATGTGTCCAGCATCTGCTTATGACTCAGGACTAGTACCCATCTGCCTTTCAATTCTGAAGAGATCTTCAGCTTAAATCATGGGGAGGAGGGGGGGAAGGATGTAATATAAACCTTAAACTCCTTTCTAGAAATGATAATAAAAAATATACAAATTAAAAATGATTCTCAAATTGCTTAGGATCATTTCATGAATAAACAATGTCACTGGATGTTGAGGTCCAGTATATCCAGCTGTGTGTCTGGATATCATTTTATAAGTCTTAAAAGGAATCAGGTGTGCTGAAAAGATTAAGCAAACTAATACCTGCTTGGCATGGTTTGGATTATCATGTTTTGGTCATGTAGAGGGTAATTTAAAACTGTAAACATGTTTTCAGAACCTACCCTATTTAAATTGTATCCCCCCTCCGTCAGTAAGAAGGTAGGTAATTTTCCAGCTGAGCAGTTTGTGAATGAGCTTCAAAAATACCTGGTGAGAAAGTGAGAAGCATGACATGGACAGAGCATCTGCCAAAAGTATGTCAGTCCCCTCTCCAGAGAGTACAGCGAAGGCTGTCTGAAAGTGACATCAAGCACTATGAACTGCAGAGACTCTGAAGTCACTGTGATTCCATGTAGAAAGAATGATGTTTTGGGAGAAAAAATATTTACAAAATGCTGAAGGTCTCCTTAAACAATGGCTTGCCCGCATGTTCTACAGTGCACAACGTCTTACTTTTCAACGGTACCCCCAGAGGCTGAATACCCTTAGGGTAATTTTGAAATGCGTATTATATAGCCCACACTGCTCCGCTCATCTATTTCTCTTCTCCCAAATTAGTTTTGCAGTAGCAAAGTGGGGTAGCTGTACCCGGAAAGGCGAGCTGCTAAGACCTTTAAACTCTTTCTTTCCCAGTTTGTTTGTGGTTTGTTTGTTTTTTTTTCAATGAAGGGTGAAGTTGCAACCTGTACACGGCGAAGGGGTTTCGTATTTTAGCAAGAATCAGCAGAGACGGGTATTCACAGAAGCTGTTTTAAAACAAAGCATTGCATGTGTTGCCGGAAAAAAAAAAAAAACACAAATAGATAACCATAACGCCGTTTATAAAATAACCTCGCATGCCTAGTCACCGACACTGGAAACCCCAGCCAGGCTAAGTAATAATGCACATGGGCAGTGACACCGTTCCCTCCCGCCCCTGGGAAGGCACCCTCTGGCTCCGAGGGCTGGAGGCCGACTAGTTTGGAACTTGGGGAAGTTTCTCCGCTCGCAGACGCCGGATCAGGGTGCAGCGCGGCTGGGCTTCTGCAGACGCCGGGCAACACTGACTAATGACGCGTGGATTTCGGGGCGCGCACCCCGAAGCGACCCCACACGATGCGATCCATCCCCATCGCGGGGCGTGGGGGGTCGGGGGAGCCTTACCTGATGGCAGACGCCGCGGCCCGGGCAGCAGCAGCAGGAAGGAAGGGCAGCCGCAGGAGGCAGCAGCCGGCGTGGCGCCGCAGGTGAGCCCCTTCTGCGTCTCTCCCTTCTCCCCTCGGTCTCCGCCTCCCTTCCTCTTCCTTTTAAATCGCGGGAGCAGACGAGCCGCCTGGCACTCGCTTCCCTCTCGCTCGCAGAAGACCCTCCCCGCGGGGCAGCCGGTGCACAGCGCCTCCTCCCTGCAAGGGCAGCCTCCCCGCTCGGCAGCGCCCGGCCCCCCGCGCGCCGCCCGCTCCGCGTCCGCGCGTCCGAGCGAGGATGCTCTTCCCCGCGGCGCGCGGCCAGCCAATCGGGGCGCCGCTCCCCCGGCCTCGCCCCGCCCCCAAAACAGAGCGCGGCGTGCCGGCGGCCTCGGACCCCCGCCGAGTTGTGGAAAGTGATGGAATCCCGCCTCGGAAAGGCGTCTGGTGTGTGCTTCCCCCCCCCCCACCCCCCGAGCGTCCATTGTCTCGGGTTTGCATCGCGTGCGAGACCCCGGGGCTCGCGGAGCGCGGGCCGCAGGCGCCCGGGGCCGGGGGGGGGGGGGGGGGGGGGGGGGGGGGGGGGGGGGGGGGGGGGGTTCGGGGCCGCTGCGTGGGGAGCAGGTGTGGCTGCTGCAAATCCCAGCACCGTCAGCGGAGGAGCCAGGGGCTCCGTGTCGAGTCCGCACGCCGCCCCTGCAGAAAGTCCGTTTTGCCAGGAGGGCGACGGACTCTCTAAACTTGGCACAAGCATGCGGTGCTCCGTGGCAATAACCTTATCCGAGCCCTTTCCGCTCGTGCATTCACCCCTTCTTCAAAGGCTGGCTGACCTGGGGCCAGGTGCCGGCAGGAACGGGCACTCAGACTCCACAGACGGATCTGGTCTGATCAGTTTGGGTATGTTACTAGATTGCAAGGTTTCTTTTTTAATTAACGTTAAGCGTCTTTTAGTTAGGGGGGTTGTTAGTGATGCTCTGCAACTTTACAGGGTATTATAGTGACTTTCAAATCTTGTCGTAAAGACTAGGGCTGTGGAAAATGACAAGACTGCCTTCGCCCAAGTGGCACAGCCACCATGCATGCTGTGCCCGCCGTGATCTTTGCGTTTCTGTGCAGGATGACAGGTTCCCAAAGCCGGAGAGTGTGCAACCAACGGCCTGTTCGGGCGCCGCACACCTGCTCGTGAGAATCCTAAGGGTTTAAATAGAGGCATCACCTGTGTTCAGGCACGTAAACAGTCCGCATGATCTCAACAACGAGCACCTTTCATGTTCCAGGCTGCTAACCCGCAGAAGGCTCCCGCTGCGGAGCGCTGGGCAGGACGCACACTCCGCGCTCAGCGGGTGCAGAGGGGCGGGTGGTGGCCCTCGCTCAGCTCCGTGATCTCCTCCAGCGATTTTCCTAACGGGGCACTAAACTGCGAATAAAAATGTGCTTCAGTGCATCGGGAATCATTTCTTTTCTCCCCAAGAATCTAAGTCACGTTATCATTTTGTATGTTAAGAATGCAGCGATATTTGGGATATCGTTTCATGTGAGTGTGTCCAAAATCTTGAGTACAAAATCTCTGCGCAGTTTAAAATATGGAGGAAAACAATGTAGGATGGGTAACTTGAACCACTGCACAAATAAGAATGTTTTTTTTTTCAATGTCACTGTTGAATAAGAATAAAATTAATGTGTCTTTCTAAAATCTTTTTGTTCCACTGAAATAATACAAATGGATTGATGCATTTAGTGTAGCGAAGCTTTGTGTGTCCTGACAAGTTGAAATAGCTTGGGGACACTTTACAAACAACACAATTTGGTTACCTGTCCATCATGTGACAGAGGCATAGAAATATGCAATATTTACAGCGCTGTATGCTTGTCACTATATATATATATAAAAGAACTCAGTTTATTATAACTCACTCGTGTAGGCAATAAAATTCTGTTCAGCACTTTCTCTGGCAGAGTGAAGAAAGGAATATGCTAATGAAATGGGAAATATAAACATTATTGCTTTCTAAAATTTTTTATTGATTACTTAGAGAAAGAGAGAGAGAGAGAGAGAGAGAGAGAGAGAGAGAGAGAGAGAGAGATTTGTTGTTCCACTTACTTATGCATTCATCAGTTGATTCTAATACATGTCCTGGTAGGGGATGAAACCCAAAACCTTGGAGTATAGAAACAATGCTCTACCCAAGTGAGCTACTCAGCCAAGACCTATATGTATTTCCTTTTTTTAGGTTTTTTTTTTTAATTTTGTTTTATTGCTTGAAGTATTACAAAGAGTATTAGATAAGTCTCCATTTTTACCCTTGACCTTCCCTCTCCTCCCCTACCCCCTAGTGTCTTGTGTCCATTGATTATGCTTATATGCATGCATACAAGTCCTTCAGTTGATCTCTTACTTTTAAAATCAAGTGTATTTATTTATCTGAATTCACAAATAACAAATCATTGAATACGTTGGTCAGTGGTTTTTAATACGTGGTCCCCAGACAAGCAGCGATGGCATCACATGGGGCCTTATTAAAAAGGCAACTTAGCAAGTCCCTCCTCATTCCTGTTGGATCAGGAATTCTAAGGTGCTACTCGGAAATCTGATAGATGACCCCATTGCACACGTTTCAGAGTCATTGCTCTAAGGAAGGGATCTGCAAACTACTCTTAGAGACTAGCACCTACTTTTGTAAGTAAAGTTTTACTGTAACACAGTCACAACCTTTCTTTCCATGTTTTCTATGACCACTTGTGCACCACGATTGCAGGAGTAAGTAACTGCCACAGGGATCTATGACCTGAAGCCTAAAATGTTTAATATTTGTCACTTTAAGAAATATCTGTCAACCACTGTCTACGTTACAAGATGAATTATATAATTAGTACAAATGACAAGAGTTCTGAAAAAAATAGCATTTGAAGATGGGGTGGGAAGATTTAGATTAATGAAGACAATAGAATTTGAAACAGATTGAAAGTGATGTGGTAAATTATATCGATGTGTGTTTTTTACGGAATTTTGCTTTTCCACCTTGAGGGAGAAATATACTTCTCTTTAGCCTTGGTATATGACCTGCTTTGTTAGGAATGAAAGATAACATTATCACTTCCAAGCAGAATATTGAAAAACAAATATAAATTTGTACCCATTTCATATAGAGGCCTTATTCTCAGCTAGATTGTTGAATGAAGAGAACATTGGAGTCTTAGCTGTCCCAAGATGAAAATGTCGCTTAAGAAGAAAATAAAATTTTGTTCTGCAAGCCACTGAAGTTTTGGGGTTGTATAACCTAGTCTATCCCAATTAAAGCACATAAGAAGAATTAATATAATTAGAGCAAAGAAAATAAGTGCTGAAATGAACAAATATGCTGACTAGGACAAGGCAATTAACTGGAAACTAAAAATCTTTTTTTTGAGGGGGGGGGAATAAAAGGAGTAGGGTTTCTTTAAGGAAGGAATTCCCTGAAAAGTAGGAAATATATATGAAAAATAATTAGAGATAATTAAGGCTAAGAAGCTAGAACTAAGTTATATAGAAATGGGAAACCATGGAATACTGTTTAGAAAAGGAATGACATCATCAAAATTATGCTATTGTAAAATCACCCTGTTGGCAAAGGAGAGTTAGATAGACAATAAAAAGAAAAATTAACCATAGGCTGTGAGAAATTAAAATATGATGTAATATGGGCCATAACTCAAGCACTGTTACCTGCTTTTAATGAATCAACAGGCGCCATCAACTTGGCTGCCTAAATAATATTAAGGCATCACTTTATCGTTTATCGTACCCACGATTATCATGGCTTTGCTTCAGGCTCCCCCCTTTTCTCCCCGGATGTTTGTAGCCATCTCTTAATAAGTATCTCTACATCCTCGACGTGTCTATTCTTGGTCAAGCGTAGGTTTGCTTCCCAACTTCTTCAATCCAGGACTCTCCCTGACCGATGAAACATTTGCAATCTCATAGGGGAGGGGGAGGGGACACAGAAACCAGGTGATCTCATTCAAACAACACATTTCTCAGAAGGGATACACATCACCTCTGCTCATATTTCCTTGACCAGCAACAGACACGTCACTAAAAGTGTTGCCAGCGTCACAAAGATGCGTAACCTTCCTAGAGGAAAATAATTATTAGAAGGGCTAAAGGGCTAATGATGCCCTAGCTGGTTTGGCCCACTGGATAGAGCATCAGCCTGCGGATTGACGGGTCCCAGGTTTGATTCTGGTCAAGGGCATGTACCTTGTTTGCGGGCACATCCCCAGTGGGGGTGTGCAGGAGGCAGCTGATCTATGCTACTCTCGCATCGATGTTTCTGACTCTCTCTCTCCCTTCTTCTCTGTAAAAAATCAATAAAATATATATTTTTTTTAAAAAGAAGGGTTAGTGATTATATTGAAATAAAATCTAATCCATTCCCATCTGAGTTTAAAGCAACCAAAAGTTGAGATTGCCTAGCCGGTGTTTTGCATGTCTAGAGTAAATATCACATGTTCTTCAGGGTAGTATTTATTGTTAAATAGAAACGTTTTCAAAAGGGAAAAAAAAAAATGTAAGAAATCCCATGAGATTAAATAAAAGTATTACATTAAGCCATGGATGTAGATAGTAGAAAGAAGAAAATTTTAGAATGAATACACGGAACAGTGTTTTAAATCTTGGAGATCATGCATCCTTGCTTGTATTATCTTTACATCGGAGTCTGGATCAAAAGCCCATGCGCAAAGTTGAGGTCCCAGCTGACATCGGAACCAGTGTAAAGGCACCTGACTGACCAAAGTGGCTCCTGTGGGGGGCATGGCTTGACTCTACTGGGACTTCCAGGGAAGTATATAGATTGCCTCCAAGAATTTTCCAGTCAAAAGGCCAACAGCTCCCTTTCCATAATCATCCGACTGCCTCCTTTGGTTTTGGGGGGGAGGGGAGATCTTTACATTTCCAGGCACAGCGACTCCCATCATTGTTTTCCAGTGTAAAAGCAGCCTGAGGGCATTAAGCAAAGACCAGCCATACTCACTCTTTCATCAAAAACAAGTAAGTCCATTACATCCCCATGGATATGCCTGGGCAGGCTGCAGCTACAAACAGAGGGTTCAAGGTTAACAAAGGTTAACTGTCTTCTGATAGCCTAAGATAACATTTATGCCAAAAACAAGGGGCAGAAGGGGAAGATAAATTCTCAGTACTGTTAGGATTTAAAATGAAGTAAAATATACAGATTTTCTAGGGTGAGCTGATGGCTTGAAATAAATGAACAGAACCAATCACAGGAGTGTAGCAGGATATGAGATTTGACCAGTCATCATAATAAAACACTATAAAAACTGTTACTCATACCCTAACCGGTTTGGCTCAGTGGATAGAGCGTCGGCCTGTCGACTCAAAGGTCCCAGGTTCGATTCTGGTCAAGGGCATGTACCTTGGTTGCGGGCACATCCCTAGTATGGGGTGTGCAGGAGGCAGCTGATCGATGTTTCTCTCTCATCAATGTTTCTAAACTCTCTATCTCTCTCCCTTCCTCTCGGTAAAATATCATTTTAATAACTCATTAAACAAATAATCATTGAATTCTACAGTGTACATTGCTTTGTGTTAGAGGTGAATGGTGAATGCAAAACAGTAAACATTTGGGGATCAAGAGGGAAGTTTTTGTTCCTCAGAAATTATAGCAACTACATATTTTATCACTAGCTATGTACAAACGAAGTAGTCTTACAATGAAATATCATTTTGTCCCACGATCATCAACATATCTCCATTAGAAACAGAAACAAACATATTTTAAAAGAAAAAAATGCAACTAATAGAAGGCTTTGTCACAAAACAGTGAACTTCTGACTCAGCAAGGTTGCAACTGGTAGAGATCAGACCTGTCTGGTACTTCAGTAATGTTCAGACTTGATCAGCATTATATGGCATAAACAAATTTTTAAAGACCAGGTATGATTTAAATAAATAGTATTTCATTTAAATGCCAAACAATAATGTAAGAAGATATTTATAATTTTATAGATGATACTAGATGATACTAGAAGCCCAGTGCACAAAATTTTATAGATGATACTAGAAGCCCAGTGCACAAAATTAGTGCACAGGGGTGGAGTGGTGTCTCTCAACCCTCCCTGCACCCTGTCCAATCTGGGACTCTTCAGGGGATGTCCAACTGCCTGTTTAGGCCTGACCCATCTCATAATCTGGGACTGCTGTCTCCTAACTGCTTCTGCCTGCCAGCCTGATTGCCCCCTAACCACTCCCCTACTGGCCTGGTCACTTCCAACTACCCTCCCCTGCTGGCCTGATCACCCACAATTGCCCTCCCCTGCCAGCCATCTTGTGTTGATGTGAGGGCGTTGCACGAGAGTGTGAGGACCACCTAGGCTTTTATTAGTATAGATAACTGGGGCTCAGAGTAGAAATATCCTTTGCTCAAGGTCACTGTCACAATAAGTTTCGGGATTCAGAATCGTGATTCATATTCAGAGGACCTCATTCTAATGTTTTTTCTCTTTTTTCTCAAAATGACACCTGCCCAAACTGAGGTATCTAATTTAGCACCACCTGATAATAAACTAGCCCGTGAGCTGCCATCAGTCAGTAAAATCCCAACTCTTACCTTCCTACCACTACTACTCCTCATAATGGGGAAAATTCTGGTTAGGTGTCTTTGGGGGCATCCATAAGTATTTGTAATTATGTGAAAATAGGGAATACAGGGTATATAAACAATATCAATATGTCCTGAAATATTGGGGAAGATCACAAAATATAGCTGGGATTAAACTCGTGCTAAAAGACAAATACAATGTGGATGGGTAGGAAGATTCACATATCCAAACTTGAAGCTTTGTAAACTAGCTTGGTTGGGATCTAGGACATGTGTTATAGAAAATTTAAAATATTTTTTTTATTCATTCTTACCTGAGAATATATCTTTTCTTCATTGCTTGTCAGAGAGAGTGGGAGGAAGGGATGAAAGAGTGGGGGAAAGTGAGAGAAACATATAATTGGTTCCTTTCCTTATATGCCCAACCAGGGCACTGAGTGAACAACAATCCAGAACCTGAGACCTCTCAGTCCTCAGACTGATGCTCTAACACTGAATAATGCTGGGCAGGACTTTTTTATTTTAATAAAAATATTGTTATCAATATATATTAAATCAATCAGAATATTAAGTTCTTATTTTTAATTTACTGAGACTTGAAGGGGAAAGAGTATGAAGCAAATATTCTGGGATGGAAAGGACACGGATTAAGATACAAAATAAATAAATGAAAATGTAGTTTTTTAAATAATAAATTATAAGATACCAAGGCTTCCTGGATACAGATGATAATGAACAGAAGGATGACAGACATTAATCTGAATTTTCAAGTTTAAGTAACGAAAGAAATATTGTTACCCTTGATTGATGGGAAGTTTGGAGTAAGCAGTACTTATACAGGGAAGATAGGTCCAATTTATTATAGACTAGAGGCCTGGTGCACAGGGGAGGAGAGGAGAGGCCCCTTAGCTCAGCCTATGTCCTTTCGTAGTCCAAGACCCCTCGGGGGATGTCCACCTGCCGGCATAGGCCCAATCCCCATGAAGTTGGCAGGTGGACATCCCCTGAGGGTTCCTTAGGACTGCCATGGAGGCAGGAGGGGCTCCTGCCACTGCCGCTGTGCTCCCCAGTCGTGAGCCCAGCTTCTGACCGAGCAGCACTCCCCCTGTGGAAGCGCACTGACCACCAGGGGGAAGCTCCTGTTTTGAGCTTCTGTCCCCTAGTGGTCAGTGTGCATAATAGCGACCGGTCATCCTGCTGTTCGGTCTATTTGCATATTAGCCTTTTATTATATATTATTTTTACCAAAAAATTTAAATAATAATGTTTTGCAATCCATGATAAATTATACAACTGGATATCAACTTCGTGGCAAGAATAATAACACTAACAATAACAAATTAATAGTGTAAACAAATTATAAAACAAGTATATGAAATGCAGTGGATTTCACTGCTATCAGTGTGTATGCACTCTAGAACTTCAAGCATATGTTAATAGCTTAAGAGTATATCATATACTTAAAAATCTACATATTTTTTGTACTTGACACCTTTATATTTCTGTGTGCCTGTATGTTATATCTATTACAAACGTAAAAGATTTAAATTTTAGAAACAAATCTGATATAAACTTTTGATATAAGAAATCACATTTTCAAATTAAACATATTTTATACTTTTTTCTTTAACATGTATACAGAAAAAATTTTTTGTTAAAAATATGGTTATGATTCTGAACAATTGTTTAGTTTGATGACATTATTTTCTTTCAGATATTGATTTTAAAACAAAGTCTACTTATTTCCCAATTAGCAACTTTCGTAATATATCTGATATCATATTCTTTAGAAGTATAAATACTTCAAATTGGAACTGCTAACATTAAAATACTAAAACATTTTTATATAAATATATTATTTTCCATTTTAATAGTTTTAAAGTTCTTTTTCTATATGTATGTTTATAGTCCATTTATTTTTTAATATATTTTTTATTGTTGATAGTATTACAGATCTCTCCCATACCTCCTCTTTTTTCCTCCTTCTCCCAGCTCCTACTCAACCCCCATGCGGTCCATTTACTTTTAATTGCATTGGCCACATTATTATCTGCCTTTATTATTTCCCTCTTTAAAAAGATAGCCTAAATAAACAGCATATATTTCAGTGCTTGTTTCTTTTTGTTAGGTTTTTGTTTTTGTTGTTGCTTTGAAATATATATATATTTTTTATTGATTTCAGAGGTAAAGGGAGAGGGAGAGAGATTGAAACATTAATGATGAGAATCATTGATTGGCTGCCTCCTGCATGCCCAACACATGGGCATGTGCCCTGACTGGGAATCAAACCATGACTTCCTGGTTCATAGGTCAATGCTCAACCACTGAGCCACACCAACTGGGCAAGTGCTTGTTGTAATGTTAGGTTTTCTAGTCAAACATCTATAACTGAAATAGAACAATCAGAGTTGGGGAAATTAATGTGTGTTTTTTAACATAGCAATATATGAGTAGGGAGAATAAAAGGAAAAGGAAAGGAAAAGAAGTTGCAGTATGTGATATGTGAGAAGAGGCTATGTATCTCACTTACTTGCTCCCGCAACTCTAAGTCTGAAGGATAGAATTAAGCAAATGTAGAGTGTGTCTCCACTGTAAAGAAGCCACGAGGCGAGGGAGGAAGTCATCCAGAGCAGGTGACCTCCTGCTGAGCTGAGAGCTGGACCTGGACGTCAGAGGCTCCTCGCCCCTGCACGGTGCTTGGAACGTGCTTTCAGCCCACAGGTCCCACCGCTGGGGTGGTTTTCCAGGAAGCAGCCTGGAGCGTGTAAAGTGTTTCCGAGACCATCAGTCAGTATACGCGACTGAACACAGGTAAGGCCTCTATTTAAACTCAATGCTCTGGCAGGTGGTGTGGAGATCTGAGAGGCTTGTGTGGCCCATACAAACCTCCGGAGTCCCCCCTACCAATCAGACAGCTGTCCCTTGACTTCCCGTGTCTTCGTGGCTGGCCTGTTTTGGATTTCACCAGGAAAGAGCCCAAGGTTGCAACTCAACTATGGCTACTCTTGGATAAGGTTATATTTATAAATAGAAAAAAACATGAAGGTGAGTAAGTACAGGTCATTTCTCTTATTTAGTGACATTATACGCTCAGCATTATGTTAAGGGAGCTAAGCCAATGTCCCAAGACTACTCTTGACATAATGAAATCCCGAGGTAGGGAGAGATGGGTAAGAGTGTCTCATTACAAAAAAAACAACATGATAAGGCCATAAAAATAAACCAACACAATACAAATATGGCTGCTGTATCATCATTCTATTTAGTCTTAGACTGGACATCTGGATTTTTATTGGAACAAGACAATATACAAACTCACTCTTCTTTGAGCTATTTAGGGGGCTTCACATGATAAATAGCCCATTCAAAGTCAGCTTATTTATCAAGGGAACCCATGGAGAGGCAGAGTTTCTGATAAGTGGCCAAGCAGAATTCATTCCATTTGCAATAAAAAGATGATTAGAGCAAACTCTTATGGGATACTGGGAATCATTACATTGCAAAATGACAAATTTTAGGATGTCAAATTTCTTTACTGCTGCTTAACTCAAATCTACAAGTCCTGGGTAATAAAGACCTGTCTAAATAGCATCATACATGAGAATAAATGAGAGTTTTACTTCCTTAAAAGCTCAATATGATTAAAGTAAGATATGACTGCCAAAAAAGCAGGCAATTGAAATGGGTGAATGGAAGTATAGTCAGATAAAAAGAAATATCTCTTCAGAAAGTTCCAAGACTTAATGAAGAACTTGGGGAAAACAGTTGAGACAATAAACACTATTAATTGCTCAGTGGCATGGCTCAGTGGTTGAGCATCAATCTACGAACCAAGAGGTCAGGGTTTGATATCCGGTCAGGGCATATGCTTGGGCTGTGGGCTCCATCCCCTGTATGGGGTATGCAGGAGGCAGATGATCAATGATTCTCTCTCATCATTGATGTTTCTGTCTCTCTCTCCCTCTCCCTTCCTCTCTGAAGTCAAGAAAAATATATGTGAAAAACAAAACACTATTAATTTACCTGTGTTCAAGTGGAATAAACATCTGACTAGGAGGCCTTGGTTTCAAAGGGCAAACTTGTACTCAATAACAGAAGTTACAGCTTAAAGTCAACCTTTCAATAACTGAAATAATTGAAAAATAAAGTCATCAGCATGTAAATACTTAAAGTTACTCTGGTACTAGAAATGCCCAAACCATATATATATACAAGGTGGGGTGCAAAAGTAGGTTTATAGTTGTTCATATCAAAATAATACAATCTTATCTAATAAAAGAGAACTATGTAAATTGACCATCACTTAGTGATGTCCCCACAGCCAATCAGGACTGAGCATGCAAATTAACCCAACAAAGATGTTGGCAGCCACGCCCCCCCCACCCCTAGCCGCTCCAGGCCTCTGGGCAGCGTGCCTCCTCAGCGCCTCCCTGCTGAGCTCCACACCTGTCCACCATCCTTGCAGCCTCCCTGTAGCCCAGCCCCTGGCCTCAGATGCAACCCTCTGGTGCCTGGGTCATAGCTGCCTGGCTCTACCCGACCCCTGTCCCAATGCTCTGGTAAACAAAACCCTCGCATTGGAGCAGCCCTGAGGGTTTGGACACATGAGTGAGCTCACTTGGTGCCCAGTTAGTGCACCCAGGAGCCCCAGGCTAGCCAAGGAGCGATAGTGGCAGCCATGGCGGCCGTGGCAGGCAGCTCAGCTTTGTTTTGAATAGAAAAAAGAAGCCCCTACACAGTAGCCCAAATTATCAGATCTCCCTCCTCCCGATCTCACCAAATCAAGAGGGGAGGGACGATGGGCCTGGAGGCAAGGCAGGCGAGCAACAGGTGGAGGGCGGAGGAGGAAGAGGACGAGTAAGGGGGCCAGTTGCATCCCACTTTCACAATGGGAAAGTGAAATGCACCCGCCACCCAACCTCTCCAGTCCTCCTCACCTCCACCACTGTGGCACAGGCTGCCAGAGCAAGCCCGCAGCATGCCAGCAGCCAGGGAAAGGAAGGCCTGTTGCATGAATCTTCGTGCATTGGGCTTCTGGTAATTAATAAGTAGTAATACAAGAATAAATCTTGTTTTGAGCACTCACAAATGTAAACCTTCTTTTGCCACACCCTGTATATGAAATGGAACAACTTCATACCTGCAGAATGGTAGAATGACAGGAAAGGTTAGAATAATTATGTCAAAACTGACATTGCAAAAGGAAAAAAAATCATATTCTCTCTGTTGTTCTGCTATGCATGGTATGAGCAATGGTTGGCTTTAGAGGAAACAAGCCTTTTTTTCCTCCAATATCAGATCAGTAACGTATGCAAATACCAGTTCCCATTTCCTTGACAGTTCCATTTTTAAAAAATCCTTACAATTCCTGATATTCTTTATTTTCAACATCTTTAGTGAATTATAATCTATGGCCCATAAAATCCACCCATTTTAAATATACATTTTAATATTTTGTAATACATGTATATAATTGTGCAAGCAATACCACAATTTAATTTAAAACATTCAAATCATTCAACATGATCCTGATGCCAATTTGTAATCAGTCAATCCTCAATCCCACCCCAGCCCCAAGTGGCCACTTAGTCCAGCTCTATATGTAAAACTATTCTACATTTAGTATAAATGGACTCAGACAATATAGCAGTCCTTTGATCTGAATTCTTTAAATTAGCAAATATTTTGAACATCCATTTTGTAGCATTGGTAAGACATTCCATTTATATTGCTGAATAGTATTCTATTGTTGGTATATGTCATATTCTGTTTATTCATGCACCAGTTGATAAACATTTGAATTTTTCCACTTTTTAACTTATTATGAATAACACTGTTGAGGTTAGTGTACAATACGTTTTCATTGTCTTTGGAAGATTTGTAGAAATGAAATCACTGGGTATTTTTTGAAATATACATATATATATTTCAGAGAGGAAAGGAGAGGGAGAGATAGAAACATCAATGATGTGCTACCTCCTGCATGTCCCCCACTGAGCTTTAAGATCACAACCCAGGCATGTGTCCTGATCAGGAATTGAACTGTAGCCTCCAGGTTCATAAGTCAATGCTCAACTGAGCCACACCAGATGGACAAATATTAATTTATTTTAAAGAAAGTACTATACTGTTTTTCAAAGTGACTGTATATTCCCACCAGCAATGTAGGAGGATTCTAGTTTTTCATACCCTTTCCAATAGTTTGTATTGTCTATCCTTTTTATTTTCACTGTCTTAGTGGGGAGAAGTGATTTCTTACTGTGATTTGCATTTGTATTTCTCTAATAATTAATAGTGTTGAGCACAAGCATCTTTCCATATTATTCTTAGCCATTTATATGTCTTCTTTGGTGAAATGTTATCAATTTTTTTCTAATTTTTAATTGGGGTTTGTCTTCTCATCATTGTAACATTGTTCTTCATATTCTGAAAATTAAGAGATTTGTGATTTGCAAATATTTTCTCCCAGTATTTTAATTTTCTTAATGGTGCCTTTTGAAGTGCAAAAGTTTTTTTTTTGTTTATTTGTTTTTTAATTTTCAAGAATTCCAATTTCTTTTTATTTTTTCTTTTATTTAAATATGCCTTGGGCTTTTGGTACCGGGTCTCAAAAATTGTGTCTGATCCAAAGTCTCAAAAATTTTCTCCTGTATAGTCTTCTAAAAGTTTTATTGCTTTAGATATTAAATTTTAGAGCATGATTCATCTGGAATTTAAAAATTTGTCTGATATGAGGTAAGTGCTAACTTCATCTTTTTACATGAGGGTATCCAATTTTTCTAGCACCATTTGCTGAGAAAAGCTATTCTTTTCTCATTGAATTACCTTTCCACCTTTGTGTAAAATCAATTGAAGTGGAAGATGACAACTTCCACACACTATGACTATTATGTTAGCATAATTTCCCCCTAAATATAAGCCATATCTTTCAGGGAAAAAAGAATAAAATTCATGAATGAGAAATATTATCTCATATCCATAGTTCCTCTAAAGGCATAGTAGCCCAGAATTTATGTACAAGCCTGCCTAATCAAAACTTAGTGTATAGTTATTTAACATTGATTGTTTGGTGAAGAGAACAGAGGACATTATTTGAAAGGTAATTTTCAACATCTGAATTTTTAAAATGTTCTTTTTGAATAAAATTTGAAGTTCCTCTTGTTGCTTTTGTTGTTGTTTGCTACTGCAATGTTTAGAAATAAAACATATTTTTATTAAAATGTCTGAGTTCTTACTATATTTCACTACATTTCCTTCCTGCACTTATCATTTAGTAGGTTAATTATGTGTTGACACAGTTTGTGATAAGAGCTATAGTCCATATTGTAATAAGAGGACAGGGTATAATAGAGAGTGCTTTTTAAAATATTTTTGCTAAGAGCTGCTACTTATGGTTGCCAAGTGTGAGATAGTACCCAAACTTAAGGTATTCCTTGGGGAATGGAGGGTGATCTTTAATATTACAGGCGAGAAAGCTGACTCTGAACTACTGTTACAGCAGCTTAATGGTTCCCAGTGGGAGATAGTTACAGGATTTACTTCTTATATGATGATTTGGGAAATGTCATCCTTATACCCATGTCATGTAGAAAAAACTCATTCAGAATAAGCAATTCACTGATACAGAGAGTGATTTGGATGCTATACATAAAATTTACTAGAGAGAGAAGTAAAAAATTTCTTTCATTGACTGAAAACTTAGTGTTCTAAACACCAGGGATATATAAATTTTCATGGGAAATCAAAGGTAAGGATTAAATCAGTAAAGAAGGCAAATACAGCTATGGGAAACCAGAAGGTAAAATTAAAGAAGGAAGGAAGGAAGGAAGGAAGGAAGGAAGGAAGGAAGGAAGGAAGGAAGGAAGGAAGGAAGGAAGGAAGGAAGGGAGGCAACAATAGTGTTTGTGACTGTGGTAGATTGTGGTAGTCATGCCTTTTGTTTTGTTCAGATCTTTCTTATCTACTCCTTCAGCAGTGTCCATCCATTGTTATCCTTATGTTGGACATATGAGAAAATACCTCCAACAGTCAATAGCAAACATGACACAAGTAATTGCTTGCACTTGAACATTGAAGCTTGCCCACTTGCTGTTTTTCGTCCCACTGCCAACTCTTTCATGTGCAGTGTTGTGTTGTGTGTGTTTGTGTGTATGTACAGTTTTCTGATAAATAGAGGCATTTGAGCTGAGCCATCTTAGACAGCCATCCACAGCTATTGCAACATTGGCAATAAACAGCTGCGTCTGGCCAAGACCAGCAACAACAAAAGTCCGCTAATTTACCCAGAACAAATTTCTAACTTACAGAATTGTGAGCTAAACAAATGGTTGTTGTTTTCAGCCATTATAGTAATTAGGCATCTGTGATTTGTTTTGTAGCAAATGCTAAGATGAGTTGTTGTTTTTTTAATTTTTTGTAAATATGATAGTTTATTATAAATTGTTTTAATCCTCACCTGAGGATATGTTTATAGAGAGAAAGAGTGACAAAAGGGAAACAATGATGTGAGAGAGATGGATGAGGTGCTTCCTGTAAGCTCTCCAACTAACTAAACCAATCAACCAGGGTTGTAGGTATTTTTAAAGCAAATGTTCAGTAACTTATATACATTTATGCTTAGAAATGATAATTTTTATTCTTATCTATGTGGTTGATGACTTGATTATTTTAATATAAACTGCTTAATACAGTATGTCAGTATGCTAAGAGCCAAAATTAGTGCTTTTAATTTTAGAACATTTTTAGCTTCTGTATACATAGGTCTAACAATGATTTAGTAATAAATAAGCAATCATAAGATTTCATGCACAACAAAATTTCTTAAATAAAAATCTCCATTGGCAAGCTTTAAATACATGTAGGTCAAAAACAGTAATGATAAGAACTACATAGCATATTGAACTTTTTTAAAGTTTCAAACATCAACTAAATTACAGTCAGTTTGAAAACACATTATTGTCATTTTTATTTAACCATATTCTGATACACATATTGAAAAAGAAAGTTGTTACTTGACGTTTTCCAGCGACTTAATCGAATTATATGAAATTTAATTGTTTATTTACACAATTAGAGGGAATGGTGAAGAATGGTGTTTGGTATGCCAGTCATTTTAGACGTGTAGAATGTAACCAAAACAAATAATCTCTTTGCATTTTATGAAATAGCAACTATATTTTTCTCAAGTCTGATCACGCTCTGTCTAGATTGGTACTTTGGCAATAAATCACCTTCCTTTTTCTTTCATTTTCCCATACTACTTACATTCACTCAGAAGTGCCTTCTTGAAAATCACCTCCAATCTTCTAAATTTTATAGTAAATTTTACCAAACAGCTATTAGCTATCTGAAACTACTTTTTGAATATTTTTTATGTATTTATTGGAGAGAGAGAGAGATTTGTTATTCCACTTATTTATTCATTCATTGGTTGATTTGTATGTGCCCTTACTGCGGATCAAAGTCCCAATATTAGTGTATCCGGACGACATTTTAACCAAATGAGATACCCATCCAGGATTATACTGTGGAATATAATACTTTGAGGAAAATATAGTAAAAGAAATATAGAGAGAAAACATAAAAAACAACAACCAGCGACTGAAAATAAAAATGCATTTATTTGGGTAGCATTTGAATAGAAATATAACTGATTACTAACTAAATATCCACTCTTTGCAACCAAAGAGGTAGAAGAAGCAGAAAGCTGGGAGATGTGAAAATGAAGCGAGTCCCTGAAAAGGGATAATTCAATGTAGTGTTTACTTGTTTTTGTCTGTTTGTTTGAACAGGCAATACAAGCATATAGCGCACTATTGAAAATGCACAAAATGGTGTGCAGGGGAAGGACCTTCCCTTCCAACTCTGAATTCACATGTTCAGGTTTCTCTCCCAAGAGGCACCCAATGTCACTATCTTTGATATTATTTTTTAGAGAGATGTCTGAGTTCCTTTAGTTCAGATTTTTTCCTTCTATATCTAAAGGATAGTTTTCTGTGCCAAAGAAGCCAAATTTATGTATTTTTCAGTAGGATTTTGATGGAACAAAAATCACAGGACATCTATGTTTTTGATCTAATAGAAAAGAGGGGGGGAAATGAGCTTCTCTAACATCCTCAGTGTTTATAAAATCCATACGGAAAGTCCCAGAGCCCAACAAGGAATTAAATTTATATAGCTCGTGTCATTCAATTGTTGACCTCAAGAACTAAAAGAACCCTTTATGTATAAAAGTTTTCAAAATAAGCTTTCCCTTGAAGTCAATTCAAGATTTTTGGGTTTTAAATGAATTACTTAAAATAGTTTCTCTTCTTTTTGAAGAATAAACATTAAAAACATAAGATATCCCATGCATTACTAGTATATCTTTAAATGAAGCCATTTTCATTTGGCTTTTATGAAAGTCTATGTGTATTTTTTTATTACTTGTAAGAAAGTCGTTTCAAATCATTCTTTCCTCACCTGTCAGATGATTGCACATCTCCTCCCACTGCCATATGGCAAAAGTACTCCCTCTGGGAAGAATCTACCTTGCCATCCCATTGATATTAGGCTTGGTCATGTGACTCTTTTTTAGCCAATTGGGAAAATCACATATTTGTACCCAAGGTCTTTGGTCTTCCCCCTCCTCCTGAGAAGCTTATCACTAGATCCATATGGGCCTGTTTATTCTGTTTAGTTTCTGACTTTTAGACATAAACTGAGTTATAACCAACTCAAAAGCAACTCAGATATACCACTAAATGTAGAATGTGAATATTCCACTTGTCCTACTACCAAAAAGCCCTCAACTTGGAAGTTTTTCTGAAAACAGAGCGAGAGATTTTATCCAGTGATAGTGTGGACTACAGTTTAACAAGCATTAATTCCCTCTGCCTCCTGTAAGTGAATGGTGTTTCTTCTGGGGCCATGTGACTTGGGATGTTAACAAACCTGATGCAAGCATAAGCATAGGCTTGCAATGTGCTTGTGCAAGGGAGCTTGTCTCGTGTTTCTACCACTGTCTCAAGAAAAACACAGTCTGAGAGTATCACAGAAACTTCCTGAGCCCTTATGAGGATTCCATTCTTGACCAAACTTCACTCAACCTCCTTTAATTTTTCTTTTTTACTAGGCCTTCTTCCTTCGGAGCCCACTTTGTTGTTGTTTTGTTTTGTTTTGTTTTGTTTTAAGAATCCTGCTAAGGGAGTTGATGGAAGATCTCTTCACCTTTTATTTTCAGAGAAGCTTTCTTACTCCACCTTTGATATCTAATCAAGTTTCTCTTCACCTTCACCCTTAATACCTAATCAATGTTCTCATAGTAGTTTTCTATTGATTGACTCTTCACCTTGCCTGTTGGCTGTACATCATCAGTTGCCTATGTGTGTTTAGAGTTTAGTCGCTCTATCTTCCTTGTTGCAATGGTTTTGAAGAAACTCTTCCTTGCTTGTTTAACTAGTCTGGTGGACATTTTATCTTACAGCAGTCCCTGTTAATGGGGAAAATATGGAACAGAACCATATCACCCAAACAACAGGACTCCAGCTTAAAACTGAGCCCCCCAATGACAGGCAAACCTCCAACCAGAAGAAATGCTGCAATTTCTCCACTGACTTGTGATTGTGAAAGAGAAAAACAACGACAAAAAACTTTTGTTATATGCCACTGAGTTTTAGGAAGGGGGGTTGTTGACCACCAATGGCTTACTGACATAGACACTTGATACACTGATGATGATATGAAATAAACAATTTTGTTTCTTGATCAAAATGAAATTGAAAAAAAATCATACTAGACATTTCCCTGTGAAATTATATTACAAGGGATAATCATTGCAGTTACATTAAGATACTTATGGATGCCCTCAATGAGTAATATTTCTGAGTAATTTTTGTTTAATGAGGACTACTAGGGGATTTTTTCTAAAGTCTTTAATTCTCAAAAGTTTTGGATGTCTCAATATATATTTTATAAGATAAGGTCTTTTGATGAATTATAATATTGAACATTTAACTAGATATTCAATGCAAATGGTTCTTTTGAAGTGTCTTATGTGAAAGGTATAATTTATTTGAATTTTATTTTGGTGAGTATAATCAATGAGATTACAAATAACTAATCTTGAGTAAACATCGTAAACTTATTTGGTCTTGGGATTTTCTTTACTCAGAAAATTTGGACAGTATTATTTTATAATTCTTATCAGGTCAATACATTTATGATTCTTAATACATACTATGCATACAGTGAGTACAGAATCATAGATTCTACATGGATACAAAGATATATAATATCTGATCCTTAAGAGTTACAGTATCACTAGGGAATTGCAAAAACAGATTATATAAAGTAAAAAAGTAAATCATAACTACAAAAATTCTCTGCATTCAGTTTAGGAATATAAAATAAGAAAAGCTATGGTGAACTTAGCTGGTAGGAAATTTTCTTTTTTTTAAATTTTGTTTTATTGCTTAAAGTATTACAAAGAGTGTTAGATAAGTCTCCATTTTTTCCCCCTTAACCTTACATTCACTCAGGGTTGATATTATATCTGCAATTTTAATATATCAGTCAAACTGCATTATTGATATGTCTTCTTAATGAGTTGCCCTTTATTGAGAATCCTACTTTATGTTCTCAGGTCAAAAGAAAAGCAAATTCTTATATTTCAAAAGCAATTCTTACATTTTCTTCTAAAAACTTGTTAGGATCACATATTGCTTAATAAGTAAAAAATAATGAGTTTCTAATTTTCTTCTGTGGTTAATTTCTTATGCAATGAGTTGTGGATCATTTTTCTATCGCATTTCTTTTTCTCACAACATAAGTAAAAAGATACTGAGAAGACTAAAAAGTCATTGATGAATGCTAATAATTTGAAGATATTATAACTTACAGTATATACTATAAAAGAAAGGGTATTTTCTATTTTTATTGTAAAATCTATACTAGGAAATTAATGTAGGATACTGATAAATGTTCACCAAAAAGAAAGAAGAAAATAAAATTTGCTATGATTTTGATTTTTACATGTTATTTTAAGGGACAAAATTGCCTTAAATATATAGTTTTAATAGTCACTTCTGTCCAGTTCTGCCACATTCTCCAATGATTATTTTTTCGTATGTCAGAGTTCAGTACTAAACTTTGTGTTATCTTAAATGCTTATTGTATGTTTATTGCTACATGATAGTTAGAGGACAGCATCCTTTCATTCAGTGTGTGAGCCATAGAGTACATATAGTAAACAGACAACTTTTTAAACACAGTGAAGATACTAACATGTAGGAGACTTTAGCACCTACATCAACATTATTTTCATGTACAGGTTACTTAGGTGATATTAATTAGACTAAGGGTGTTTCATAAATTATAATTTTAATATATATTGGAAAATATTCCCAAATCCAGATACTTAACAATCAAACATTCTTTCCTGATCCCATATCTTTAAATATTTATGTTCTATTAGCAATTCTACTTCTTTCTCTCTAGGCATAAAGCACTTTTTTCCTAACCTATTGAGCTTAAGGAATTATTTCTAATTTCAACATTTATTACTTTCCTTATTAACCTAAATTTTTCCACTGTCTCAGATCCTAGGAGGTCCTTGTTCTCTTTCTCCCTCATTAAGTATATTGTCTTATTTATTTTAATTATACAAATAAAACATGAATCCATAGCCTTAAAACATTACAACCAATTTTGTTTATCCTAACTCCCATTCACTCCATATCAGTTTTCTGATCATTTTATTACTGATCTTGTTTCCAATATGGTCTTAAAAGTATATGGTCTGATTTCTTCATTAGCTTTCCTTGAATGGTGTAATAATGTAAATATTATTCTTCAACTCTTTTTCTCTCTTGCAATATATTTTGGAGTCCTAACTTGGCAGCACAAGTATAGAATATCCTTCTACATATGAGTATAGAATATTGCTGTATAACTATTTCTCTAGAATATACTATATTGTATGGCAAATGCATAAATTATAAACTTGGAAGGGGTCTTTTAAAAAATATATCTTTATTGATTTCAGAGAGAAAGGAAGATGGAGAGAGAGATAGAAACATCAATGATGAGAGAGAATCATTGATTGACTGCCTCCTGCACAGTCCCTACTGGGGATAGAGCCTGCAACCCCAGCATGTACCTTTGACTGAGATTGAACCTGGGACCTTTCAGTCTGCAGGTTGATGCTCTATCCACCAAGCCAAACTAGCTGGGGCAGGAAAGGGTCTTTTAATTAGTGCGTTTTATGTATGCACTAGAGGCCTGGTGCATGAATTTGTGCATGGGTAAGATCCCTCGGTCTGGCCAGGGGAAGGGGCCAATTGGGGCCAGTCGGCCAGGGGGATGGACCACAGGAGGTTGGCTGGCCATGGGAAATTGGCTGTGGGAATGCACTGACCTCAGATACTCCTCCTTGAGTATCTTCCCCCGGTGGTCAGTGCACATCATAGCGACTGGTCAACTGGTCCTTTGGTCAACAGGTCTTAACGGATGCTTAGGCTTTTATATCTAATATAATAAAAGAGTAATATGCAAATTGACCCTCACTCCGTTACACCTAAGCCACACCTACCAGCCAAGCCATACCCACCAGCCAATCAGAGTGGCCAAGATGGCGGCTGGCAGCCACATAGCTAGAACAAACAGGAGGCTTCCGTTGCACCAGCGATGGAGGAAATTGCCTGTCTAGACCACTCAAGGCAATAAAGTTTCAATTATAGAAGATAAATAAACCTCAGAAACCT
>PVJC01023499.1:0-26242 GCA_004026665.1 Murina feae | reverse complement strand
GGATCACACTTGGGTTTGATTCCAAAGCTTTGCTTTTCCCCAGAACCCTGAATTGCTACCCACAGCCGTCCCCTGGACTGCTCCCTACCCGCAGCCCCAAACTCAGTCTGCAAGTGTTTTGACAGCTAAGCCTACTGCCAGAACCCGGGCATGGGAGGTGGAGCCAGGGAAGCGAGGCGCCCCGCCCCCGCTCAGGTGCCATCCAATGGGGACGCGGAGCCCAGAGTCTTCGGTCCAATCCCAGCCCTCATCCTCCGTGGCTCCTCCCCTTCCCTCCGCTTTCCCTTTGGCTCCACCGAGCTTGACGGAACGGAAAGTCCCCGCAGACCGCTCCGGGTCTGCAGCCATTGGAGGAAGGTCTGTAGCCATTGGAGGAAGGGCTGTCAGCGGAAGACCCAATCAGAGCGTGCGCAACAACGCAGCTCGGGCTGGGATTGGTTCGCGCGGCGGTTGCGCCCTCCGCCCCCGCTCTCTCCCGCCCCCTCCAGTGCTTCGGGGGCGGGGCAGGTGGGGGCGGGCCCAGGTAGCAGGTTCGGCTGCGCGGGGGCCGGGCGTCGGAGGTAAATACTGGGGCGGTGGGTGCTGGGTGCTGGGCGCTGGGGCCGGTCCGGGACGCGGGCGAACGAGGCGGGGGACGGGGCACCGCCCCGCTGTCCGAGGTGAGTGAGCGAGGGGGCGGGTGCAGCGGCGAGCGGTGGGCAGCCGGGGCCCCTCGGGCGCCCCTCCCCGGCCCCGTGGCCGTGACCATCGGGTCCTCGGCGCCCGCCCATTAGTTGCCCCGGCCCCGAGCCGGTCCGGCCCGCGGGACTCCGAACCCGCTGGCGTCAGCCGGGCTTCCCCTCGCCAGGGGCTTCCCCACCCCCCCGGCCTTCCGGAGAGGGCTCCGGGGTGGCGGTGGGAGCCTGGTCGCCTCTCCGGGACCCCCCCGGGGAAGGCAGGACTGGGAGTGGGAGCCGCGCAGGAACCCCTCTCCCTCTTGGGACCCCGTATGTACAAACGGGGAAACTGAGGCACGGACCGCCCCGAGACCACCCCCCCCCCGGCTGTGCTGTCTCCCCTCGGCGGGGTGGCGCATCTCGCCCATAGGTGTTGGGGTGTCTGTGGCTTCCGTCCAGGAAGAGCAGCCGGAGCTCGGGCCTCGCGGACGGCGTGTTCTGCTTTTCCTTTCAGTTTCCCGTTCCCAGGCCCCGGGGTGGCGTCTGCCCGGCCCGGGGTCCTCGTGGAAGCAAGGTGCACGTTCCTTCCCCTCTGGTGCTGGCCCGGCCCGGCCTCAGCTGGGGCAGCTGCTCGGCTCTCCGCGTCCTGGGCGGGTGTCAGAGCGGTTGTCACCTTCCAGGCACCCAGCCTGCAGCCCCCCAGTCCCCATCTCCCTGCTTACACCCCCCCGCCACCCCCCTGTGGCGCATCCCCCCCGCCTTGCTGCCCAGCCCGGGCTAATAGGGACCTTCATAGGGTTGTCCCTTTTGCTTGCAGCCCTGGGCTCCAGGAAGAAAAAGTCAGGCCTGGAGAGAGGGTGCTCGTTCACGTCGAGGTGTTCCCGTCCACCCCCTCATGTCCCAAGGAGACTGAATGGCCCTGGGAACGCAGCTGCCACGTGCCCACGGGTGGTGGGTGGATGTGAGCCGGAGGATTAGCGTTAGGACAAAATGGTTGGCTGGCAATCCTCGCGGAGGTTCACCCACCGGGAATGCCGTCGCCGCCCAGAAGGTCCTCTGAGGTTCGGGGACAGGTTTTGACGGAGCACCCGAGAAGGAGCCTCCTTTGGGCGGTGCCTCCTGGGAAGAGATAAGGCCCAGGGCCCTCGTGGTATAAACCATCAGACGTTACGTTCCGTTCCGAGGCAGCGGCCGCGAGTGGCTGCGCTGTGCCCAGGGTGTGAGTTGGTTTGATTTGAGGAAGAGTCTTCCACGCAAGAGGAGAGAAAGGAGGAATGACCTTACTCATCAGACTGTTGGTGTGGTGCTCCCGACGGTCACATTGCGGTGTGCCGTCTGTCTTTTCAGCAGTTAACGCAGAACCAACCCATCGGCACCCGTCCAGCCGAGTGGCCAGGAAGCCGGGTTCAGATGAGCCCCGGACAGGTGGTTTTCGTAACCGTGAAATAGTCCTTATTTCTTCTTCTTATATGACTAACAGCGAAGAGGTGTAGACATCGACCTCATTAGGAATTAGAGCTATTTTCCAGAGAATTAGGTAAAAAAAAAAAAATCGTTAAAGTACTCCCAGCTCCCGAATCTTTTTCTTTCTTTTAACCTGGAACAAGCTTTTAATCACTTAGGCAGTTAAAAGGAGGGAATGGAATTTTGGTTTTCACGGTTAATCGTTTGAGTTAACCGAGCCATTCATTCCTGTCGCACGCCCTGGATGCCTGCCATATCATCAGGCACAGGTTAGGCCCTGCTAAGGTTTTCAACCTTCTGGCCCTTCAAATGCAGTTCCTCATGCTGTGACCCCCAACCATAAAATTATTTTCCTTGCTGCTTCATAACTGTAATGTTGCTGCAGTTATGAATCGTAATGTAAATACCTGACATGCAGGATGGTCTTAGGCGACCCCTGTGAAAGGGTCCTTTGACCCCCAAAGGGGTCGTGACCCACAGGTTGAGAACGGCTGGGTTAGGGGATCAGAAATACAAACACAGAGGACCTGGAAATTCACAGTCCGGAAGTTCTCTCTAGTGCAAGCATGTCAAACTCTCGGCCCGCGGGCCGTGTGCCTCGTTTATCTGGCCCGCGTTGGCCTTTGAGTTTGACATGCTTGCTCTAGGGAGCCTGCAGGAGTCCTTGTTTTTCTGCCATGAATTTACAGGTGCAGGAGCCAGGTGTTTTTTTGTTTTGTTCTCTTTGTGTTTGTTTTTAACCTTATAAATCCCACTTGTTTTAGGGACTGAACGCTTGCCTGCTTGGGTCACAAGTTAACCCGTGAGGAAGATGAAAGCTGACTGTCTCTTTTCTCACCATCAAATCTCTGCATTTCCATTCTTCAGCCGTTTGGGAATATAACGGCTTGTGGTTTTAATGAGAGAGATTGTTTCTTAAAACGGTGATTATTCCAGCTCTCCAGAAGCCTTTGGAAGGCCTTCTTCCCTCGCCATGTGGGTTAGGGGCAGTGTTTCAGCGTGGCTATTTTTATTCTGGTTTCGAGAGCCTCCGTGGCGTTTAGCGCGAGTCCCCGTGGCTCAGGGAATGCAAACTGGTCTTGAATGAGATCTGTCTTTGTTTTCTTCAGTGAAGTTCTCTGAACAATTATAATCTGAGAATCTGAGAATAAAGTGGCGCAGTGTGTTCTGGAGAATTAACCACCGTCAGTTTTTTTGGTGGTAAGGCTGATGAGTTGTACTGGGATGATCTTCTAGAACGAGGTACCTCTGACCTGTAATATTTGAGTATGAAACTTCTTGATCACCTTTTTATTGCATTGATAGGAGACTGGTCGATAATTGCGTCTCCCAGTCCTCATCTTAGTTTAATGGCTTTGTTTTAATATAATTAAATTCTCATTTACTCGGGACTCAGACTGTCAGCAAGCTCAGATAACCAGATAGAGTTTCCAATCTTTGTGACCTTGAACTGTTCCTCATCTCGAATGTTGACAAAAGCAAGGCCTTGCGTGCAGTATGGTGTTGAGCTTAGATGCGTGTTGTATTCCAGTTCTTTGGGATCTTCACTTAGTGCCTACAGTAATCAGCAGGCTGTGGGCAGTCCCTCAGCCCTTCAGCTGGAAATAAGTGCGAAGGAATTGAGACGAACCAGTTGTGATATTAACACTCAAGTGAAGTGCCCTCGGAGGCAGTTTTTAAGCAAGACCGCATGCTTCGTGGTTTTGGATGATGCTCCGTAACTATTCTATAACTTTTGCTTTGGCTGCTCTCGTCTTCCACCATGGCCCGTCCCTTACGGAGTCTGAGCCAGTCAGAAAGGAGGAGCTGCCCCCTCGGGTCCACGGTGAAGCATGGTTCCTGGTAACTCTTGCTAAGTTGTCCTCAACCTTTTTGCTTGTATAAACCAAAGCATCCTGCCCGGTTTTACTAGGGACCCTGTCTTAAATGATTCGTAGAAAACACTTTATAATAAAATTCACTTAACATATAGCATCCTACGCCTTCACAGGGTAGTTTACTTTAGTCTTGGTAATAGTTCACTGGCACTGATGGTTTTATTTTAAATTGGGACATGAATTGTTGAGCTGGGGAACCAATAGAGTACGTGCTGTCGGCATATAATAGTTATTAAGACTCAACAAGTCCTTAATTTTACTCTTTGAAGGTATAATTTTTAGAAATTAAAAAAATCTCTTTTCAAAATAGAAGTGCCATACTTAAGCAGGTTTTGTGGCGGGAGGGGGTGGGGGGCGAGGGGGAGGTGAAGATATTTGGATCCATGTTGAGCCACCCGGGGCCTGTGCCTGTTCACATCCCGTCACCTGGCTCCCGCGGGGGGCCTGGGGCAGGAGGGTGGGCAGCAGCAAGGCCTTGGGAGGAGGCGTGTGCCCGCCGCAGGAGGCCACGGCGGGCGGCTGAGGGCAAGGGACCACTGCCGTCCGTCCGTCTGGCAGACGCAGGCTCAGGCGCAGGGTCTGAACAAAGCCTCCTGGGGAAGCAGCAGGCGCTCGGCCCTCGGAGAGTCTCAGATAGCCCTGCGCGCCCAGAGGGGTAACTCGATGCGCAAGCAAAGCCGTGCTATTTCCTCGTTGAAAAATTTAAAAAGAATTTTAGTCAGAAATAGCAAGCATGTCATTTTGGTGCTTGAAAGAAATAGAGGCGAACTCAGGCTCCGGGTGGCTGTTGGGGTCGCCCCGCGGGGGGTTTGTTTTTTTGGTGCCAAGATCCGGTGTCCACAGGTGTCTTACGTAAGTGGCAGATGGAAATGGACTCTGTTCCTGCTGAGGCAGACAGTGCCCTCAAGTGGAATGAAGACAAATACACGATAAAAACAGAAGGAAAAGGGGCAGAAGCAGCCGATGCCGCCCTGCCCGGCCCCCCTCGCCCCTGTTGGCGGACAGCTCAGGGCTGTTGGTTGGAGGGTGCAGGCTCCCTGCCTCATCTGCCTTGTAGAGGGGCCGGGCTTTTGAATACTTACCGTTATCGATGCCTCATTTCCCCACAGCGCAGCCTACATGCTGTCCTGTGCATAGATTTGCCAGATTCCTTAATCACGAAGGGATGAAACTTAAAATTTGGTCCTTTGGTTTTAGGAGTGTTTGCGCTTTAATTCCAAGAACAGAATGGTGAATGTGATAGTGCTGGCAGTGGCCACTGTTACCTGGGGTAACGGAAATGGATACCTGTCAGAGGGGGATGGAATAAATATTGTATTTAGACACCACAGAGCCCCATTCATGTGACAGAGGATAGATAGGAACTACTGTTTGCAGTTAATTAAAATAACAGATTAAAGTCCTAATTTGAATTAATGAAATTGTATAGTTTTTAATAATCAATTAGAGTTGAGTAGGCTATTTTAATTTCAAAAAAATTAGTGTACTTGAAACATTTAAAATGAAAATTGGAAACTGAAAATCATCTTTTGTGTATTCCTTTCTAGTATACACCATTAAAATTGTGGTATAAAAGCATTTATATTTGCTACTATATGTATTTCCTTGGGATATAGTCCAAGTTTTGATGTCTGCAGAACTGATTTTTTTCAGATATCTTTAATATAATCAGAGTTACTATCTCTGATAATTTTGATTGTGAGAAATTAAATGATAGCTATGATTAATATGATTAACATTTGCCTATCTAATGTACAAGATAAGGAAATGAAACAATCAGAGATAAAATGTTCCGTTATCAAAATATGGCACATAGATAAATGGATGGTGGTTCAGGATGTGATTTTATGATACTTGATTGAGAAAAGATGTTTAACATAATAGTTATGATGGACAACTTTCTACATAAACTACGTATACATACAGAAATAATAGCTTATTTGATTTATGTTATTTTTGTCCAAATACAGCAGCTGTCCATTTACGTTAGGCAGTTTCTATTAAAAGGCTACTTTTTAAAGTTTAGAAATGTAAGGATATGCATATACGATTATCTTTTGCTTAGAATTTGATTTTACAAATGCCAGTGCCTTGAAAACAAACATTATATTATCTTTGAAGATAGTTTACAATCGGATCTCTTTAGTGAAATATGTAAAGTTACAGTATGTACAAATAATACGTCTTTCAACCTTTTTAGATATTTTGGGAGGAATTCTATTTGTGTGTGTTTTCCTAGTTGAGTGAGGTTTTAAAGCAGGCGTCCTCAAACTACGGCCCGCGGGCCGCATGCGGGTGTTTTTGCCGCCTTGTTTTTTTACTTCAAAATAAGATGTGTGCAGTGTGCGTAGGAATTTGTTCAGTTTTTTTCTAACTATAGTCCGGCCCTGCAACCGTTTGAGGGATAGTGCACTGGCCCCCCGTTTAGCACGTTTGAGGACCCCTGCTAAAGCCTGTGACGGCGATTTCAGCGCCTGCAGAGTGAAGAGTTCTCCCTGCTTCTCCCGCAGGCATTCGCTTTCCGTCGTTCTGCAGCATGGACCCCGCGTCGCTCACGCCATGCTTGCGGACGGCCAGTGAATTCGTGTTTTGCGGTTTCGCCACACACATCGTGGTCCCCCTCTTCTTGAGCTAATATTTTGGAGTTCGGGTCACAATGAGTTCAGGCTTATGGAGCCAAGAAAAAGTTACCTCACCCTACTGGGAAGAGCGGATTTTCTACCTGCTTCTCCAGGAGTACAGCGTGACCGACAAGCAGACCCAGAAGGTCCTGAAAGTCCCCAAGGGGGCCATCGGGCAGTACGTCCAGGACCGCGCGGCGGGGCACTCGCGGCTGCCCTCGGCCAAGGGCAAGAAGAGCCAGCTGGGCCTGAAGCTCCTGGAGCAGCCGCACGCCCTGCTCTTGGTGGATGAGAAGGACGTGCTGGAGGTCAGCGAGAAGTTCACGGAGCTGCTGCTGGCCATCACCAACTGCGAGGAGCGGCTGAGCCTGCTGCTGGAGGACAAGGCCAGGCTCAGCAAGGGCCTCCACGTGGACGTGGGCAGCGCCGTGAAGGTGCAGCTGAGGCCCGGGGAGGAGAAGTTCCCCGGGGTCGTGCGCTTCCGGGGCCCCCTGCTCGCGGAGAGGATCGTGTCGGGGATCTTCTTCGGGGTCGAGCTGCTGGTGAGTGAGAGCCCGGCTAGTGGCTGCGTGTGTGCCTGTGTGTGTGCATGTGCGCACACATCTGTGTGCATGCACGCGTTTTCCCCTTTAAATGCCAAATGTCTGCCCGGAAAATTTTCCAGAATTTTTCCTGTTTATAATCCTGAGAAGGTACTTCCTGGCGATAAATTGAGATGATGCCACAATTGAGATGATGTGTTGGAAGCTTTCAAAACTTCCCGCTGCACTAGGAAATACAAACAGATCATGTAATTATTGAAGACTTGCCTATCTTAGAATTTAAAAAAAAATATGTGTTTATTGATTTCAGAGAGAGGAAGAGAGGGAGAGAGAGAGAAACATCAACGATGAGGGAGAATCA
This sequence comes from Murina feae, assembly GCA_004026665.1. Taxonomy (NCBI): domain Eukaryota; kingdom Metazoa; phylum Chordata; class Mammalia; order Chiroptera; family Vespertilionidae; genus Murina; species Murina feae. The sequence continues at coordinate 18,721 of PVJC01023499.1, read as the reverse complement.
TTGATCCGCTGCCTCCTGGGATGGAGCCTGTAACCCTGGGCTTGTGTCCTGACCAGGGAATTGAACCGTGACCTCCTGGTTCATGGGTCGGCATTCAACCACTGAGCTGCACCAGCGAGGCAGAAATTTTAGTATTGTCTGTGTTAAAAAGGAATTCTCCTGGTTGTACACTAATCAATCACATTAGAAACTGGTTAGCTATCTTGTGGCATGATCGTCGGTAGCTTCCTCCGTTTTTCTTACTGTGTGTTAGTGAGTGATGGAATTTGGAGAAAAGGTTATTTTTCTTACTACATTGTGGCAACTTAAACTTGCTGATCGTGGTTCCTGTTCGTTATGTGAAAGTCATCTTGGAACTTATTTCTACTGAAAAGAGAACCAAGAACTCGTGATAGGTTTACAGAATGAATATTAATTCCTGAGAACTTAAATGTCGGTGCATTTTGACAGTCTCACAAATAGAATTCCAGGCCTTGTTTGCTTCTTGACTTAATGGCCTAACGCAGTGCGGTGAGACAGTGGGCGACCTGAATCCCAGCTCTGCCGGTCACCAGCTGGTTACCAGGTCACTAACCAAGCTACTTCTCTAGGTCGGCTTCCTCGCCCATCAAACAGCACCTGACTTGCGGGGTTTTAGTGATACATCAGTTCAGGACTTTGCATGCAGCTGGCACATAGTACGTGCTCAATAAATGGAGCTCGTGTTAACTGTTATTTTAAAGTCAGATTTTCTTTCTATGACAATATTATTGTTCAAATGACAATGTTGAATTCAATCCTGCTCTCTCAGTAGAATTACAATTTGAAATGATGAAGTAATTTTTTTTCAGCATCAGATACAGCTTCTTCCTTATTTCTTTAAAAACACCCTAACTCCAATAGCAACTGCTGATAATTCTATTCCTTCTATGTGTCATTTAGAAATTTTTCAGTGATTTCCTGGAACTCCCCAGAGTGGATATTTTTTTCTTATGGGTTGTCTTTGTCTATCTGTTTGTCTGTTTACCGATCTATCTTTTTTCCTTTAAAAAACACACACACAAACCAGGAAGAAGGTCGTGGCCAAGGCTTCACCGACGGGGTGTACCAAGGGAAGCAGCTCTTCCAGTGCGACGAAGACTGCGGCGTGTTTGTTGCGTTGGACAAGCTAGAAGTCATAGACGAGGATGACAACGGGCTGGAAAGTGACTACGCAGGCCCCGGGGACGCAGCGCAGGCGGAACCGCCCCCTCTGGAAATAAACTCGAGGGTTTCTCTGAAAATCGGAGAGGGCCTGGAGTCTGGCACCGTTATCTTCTGTGGCACTCTGCCGGGGAAAGAAAGCTTAGGCTATTTCGTTGGTGTGGACATGGTAAGCAGCTTTGGATTACGTTATCTCCCTGGATCTATGTTAGTTCCGCGACCCACTTAGGGACCGAGTACATGCTTTGCACACGAGGCATTTCGGATGGGCTGATGGGGAGTAATTTAAAGAGCAGGTTCTAATGGATCTTTGGTAAAGGAACATTGATGTGGGACAGGAGAGTAGGTAGGGAATTGCATCTCCTCTCTTTATGAGTTTGAATAAACTAAAATGACGTTTCCCGTCTTTAAATTTGCTGTATGATAGCTGACCAGTAGACAGAAAAACACACCAAAATATATTACATAATACTTCATTTTTCTTTATTTTGGAAAGCTGTGTGTGTGTTTTTGTTTTTTTTTTTGGGGGGGGTGCGGGTTCTCTGCCTCTCTAGTATTTTGCAAAATTGTATTGGCTGATCTGGTTTTGATGAGAAGTGTAAAAATCACCGATGGGAAATACCTGGCAAGAGGAATAGCTCGTTGCTCCAGAGGAAGAGACAAGTAGAGCATTTTCTTAGGCTATAACTCACTCAGAAAAATCAAACAAAACTTTTCTATCGCGATAAAGTACACAGGACATACCATTTACCATCTTAACCATTTCTGTGTGTCCAGGTCAGTGGCGGTAAGTACATCCTTGTTGTGCATCTATCGCGCCATCCGTCTCCAGAACTTTCTCCTCGTCCCAAACGGGAACGCCATCCCCCTTGCACGCTAACCCGCACTCACTCCGCTCAGCCGGCGTTCCCTCGGTAACCTCTCTTCTCGCTGTCGCTGGGAGTTTGCCGACTCTCGGCACCTCACAGAAGTGCATCATGCACTGTTTGTCTTTTTGTTTGTTTCACTCATTATTAACGTCCCCGACGCTGCTGCTTGTCAGTAACGCGCATTGCAATTCAGGGAGTTGAGTGAGACCTGTGGGGAGAGGAGGAGGAGAAAGGCCGGGAACATTGTGTCAGAGACTGAAACTGTGGACAGGATTAGTTCGATATAAAGGGAGAAATTCATACCGAGTTACGGAACGCTAGCATGAGTTAGGGGCGGGTGTGGGGACACACTCTGGACCCACGATGTCTGCGGTGGTGACTCCTCCCTGTTCAGGAGCGCTCGCCGGCAGGTATGCGTGTGCCCTGACCGGGCATCGGCCCGGCCACCTCTCGGCTCCTGGCCCGCACCCAATCCCCGGGCCACGGCTGCCGGGCCAAACCATTGCTCTTTAAATACCGAGCATTCATCCAGAGGAAAGCGGCGAGCTGGGGGAGGGAGGTCGGAGGAGGCGGGCAGCCGGCCGTTGCGTTAGTCTCCCTTTGCTTCAGGTCACGTGAGCCTCCGACTTGGCAAAAGCCAGGGCGGCCTTGCCCTCCTTCGCTGGCAGCGTGGGCCTGGCCTGGCTCCCTGGGGCGGGCTCCCTAGAGGTGAGACCCTCCCGCCCCCCGCCCCTGCCTCTCCCCTGCCTGTGTGTGTACCCAGCTGGCCGTTCCTGGAAAGGCGCGTCCTGGCAAACGCACTCCTTCAGTTCCTCCTGTTCCCGGGGACACCGAGTGGGCTGTGCACACAGGTGCTCAGCCGCGTTCCCTGGCTGGGCCCGAAGCAGCCGTTACACGTTACAGTTGAGGGGGTTGGGGGAGTTCTCTTACGGAACACGCAGACTTTGGTCGTGGCACCTCCTGAGGCCGTGGGGCTGACCCTGCCACTTCACTTCCAGGATAACCCCATCGGCAACTGGGACGGCAGGTTCGACGGCGTGCCGCTGTGCAGCTTCGCGAGTGTGGAAAGCACGCTGCTCCTGCACATCAACGACATCCTCCCAGGTGCGTGTCCTTCGTGTTTTGTGTGTGAAGTTGGTGGAGTTGGAAAGATGTACTTTGTTATGAGGATGCAAATATGAGCTTCGAGGCGGATTTTGGGAGCTTTTATAACATTTGGAATTGCTATTCAATGGACTGTCCTTTCTCACCCCCGCATGAAGGCAAGACTGACAGCGTGTTCTCCCTGAGGATATGTGAGTGCGGGTGCCATTCACTTTTCCTCACCTGTTCATGCTACGTGTGTGTGTGTGTGTGTGTGTGTGTGTGAGAGGAAGCCGTTTCTGATAGCAGAGGAGTCAGAAAATGCGATAAAGTGCTACCTGTGTGAGGGAGAGCCTGCCTGAAACTAGAAACATAAAGCAGAAGTCGGCCATTTCATATGGTCTAACGGGCTGTGGCGAGGTGGGAGGCCCGGGGCCCTGTCGGTTTGCGACGGTGCGATTGATCAGGCTTCCTGCCTCTGCAGTCAGCAGTGGCTCACTCAGCTTTCATCTTTAAAAAGCCCCAACGATCCTTTATTTCACCTCAAACAAGTCGAAGCTGATGGCCGCTGTCAGCTGATGGGCACACCCCTCCTGCTCATTATGCGCTGACGGGCTGGGCGGAGTCTGAGAGCGTAAGCCATCGGGATGGAATGCCAGGAGGCCTGCGTGCTGCGGCCACAGGTGCACGAACCCCCGAATTAGGTGACCCTTACTCTCGCATTCCTGACAGACTCACAAGGCAGGTCTGACTTCTCCCCATTTTGCTGATAAGAAGGACGGGGCTTAGAGCGGGCCCAAGGGGACCACGCATGACCGGGGTCAAGTCCAGACCTGTCAGGTCCGAAAGCCCCTCACCCCGTCCTGTGTGTACATGTGGGCTGTGAAGACCAGCCTGGGAAAATATCCTTCTCAGCCTCGCGCGTGTGCTCGGGATGCTGTTGCCATGGAGATGCATTTTGTCTCTAATTCTATGGAAGCTAAATTTTACTGGAACAAGGATGACAAGTGAGCGAGGCGGTTTGTTTGCTCCCAGTGTTTTTCCATCACGGCTGATTCTGACACAGAACGCGGCTAGCCCCCGCCGGCCATCTCAGGCCGCGGTTTCCTCCTCTGTAAACACCAAGGGCCGATGCGAGGTGGGCCCGGGAGTCCTGTGGCCTGCACAGCCCGGCCTCCCGCTCCTGTCGGCGGCGCTGGGCGGCGCGGTCTACGCTGGACCGCAGCTTTATGGCGAGAGCACATTGCCTTCGTTGGAGGCAGTGAGGTGACAGCTCCTCCGTTTCGCTTTGTAAAGTCTGACATGTTGGGATCTTGGTTTCTTTGAAATCAGTTCTTCCCTGTAAATTGGCTTTTTAGCGATCTCTCTGCCTCTCTTTGGAGCGTGGGTTGTGCAGGTGAGTATACACGTGGGCAGAGTGGCCTTTTCCAGCCTGTTTGCAGAAAGAACACGATCTGTGATCTGATGAGTCCAAGTCCCTTTTAATGGCGCGATGCAGGCTTAGGTTTAGAAGGCAGGTTTGTAAAGGCCGCTCGTTCATTCAAACGCAGGGAGCCTGCACCCAGGGTTCCGGTTGGGGTTGAGGGCTAGGACGAAGCAAGACATGAAACCGGCCTCCACGGAGCTCTCCTCCTGAGTGAGGACCGACAGGACCCAGTAAAACACAGGGCCACTCAGATGTGCGCGGGTGCAGAGTGGGAAGCGAGGTGAGGGGAAGGCAGCGCTGGGCCTGGGCGGAGGGACGGAAGGCGAGTACATTTTCTGGAAGGTGGAGTGTTTAGCCGAGCCGTATTTGGGGTGTATTATCCTGTAGCAATTCCACTTCAGGAGACAGCATTGATTCCGATACTTCTGATGGCCTTTAATCATTAAACTGTTTGCAGATGCTGCTTCTTTGTTGGGAAGAGGCTTTTGTCGCTATGTCATCAGCTGCCAGGCGTCTTTCTTCTGCGAGGATTTGCCTTTGCTGTTAAAGATCGTGTTTTCCCGTTTCAGATAGCGTGACCCCGGAGAGGCGGCCTCCCAAGCTGGCCTTTGCGTCAAGAGGCGCTGGGGACAAAGGTTCCTCCAGTCACAGCAAACCAAAGGTGACAGGTACGGGTGACCAGGGCGCAGTGCTTAGCTGTAGCTGACGGCCGCTCGCCCGTGGCTTTGAGAAAAGGCTCGGGTGTTAGCCTTCCAGGCGGGAGATTGGCTCCTTTCATCCGGTTTCAGCCGTTTCCTGAAGTTTTTATGGAGGGTGTTGATCAGGCCAAGGGCTCCAACCCGTTTCGGTGGGAGAAGCGTTTGTGGTGAGGACCTGTGCCTTGCCGGTCCGTCTCAGCTGGCTTCTGGGACTCCCTGCTCGCGTTTACGTTTGTACACGGTTTAGAGGTGCAGCTGTACGAACGCATCACTCAGGGTGGGCAAGCGTAGCTCTATAGTTGTGAGCTCGGGAAACAGAGTTTATTCTTCTCCTGTTATTATTACTATTATTTTTTAATATATATTTTATTGATTTTTCACAGAGAGGAAGCGAGAGGGATGGAGAGTTAGAAACATCGATGAGAGAGAAACATTGATCCGCTGCCTCCTGCACACCCCCCACTGGGGATGTGCCCGCAACCAAGGTACATGCCCTTGCCCGGAATCGAACCCGGGACCTTTCAGTCTGCAGGCTGACGCTCTATCAACCGAGCCAAACCAGTCAGGGCTCTTCTCCTGTTATTATTGATTAATTATGGCATTATTTGTCATCTGAACAAGTGCGAACCTGTGTTTGCCCACCCTGCCTATGGGTGTTACGTAGGATAAAGTACACTAGAGGTTAACTATGTGGATTTCACTAACTAGATGCGGCACGAATGAAATTCCAAACTGCTAACAAACAGTTTGTCTCTCTCCCAGAAGCTCCCCCAAAATAGACGCGGGGTTCTTCGCTCGTTCTGTCAGCTGCCACGCATATCATAGATGTATGGATGGCAGTTACATAAGCTGAAGAGCTCAGTTAAAAAGCTGTACAAACTTTTGCTAACTCGGAAGTGGGTTGGGGAAGCGTCTTTTCTCCTCGGTCACCTAGTGAACAAAACTATTTTGGCTCATCTGAAAGGAAGTTGCACTTGAGAAGTATTTTCCCTGACGCTGAGCCCCGGGATACTCAGCATTAAAAAGACTGTGTGGGTGACGGTATTCTTTACGCTGACCTGAGGGACGCGCACACGCTGCCCTCACTTACGTCAACAGCCTAAGTGTTTGCCTAAGACGCGTGTTGCCTAAGTTGCAGCAGACCTGGTTGTAGGCATAGCGCATGGAGCTGGCTGCTTTGAGTGGAGGGAAAGCAGGTTTTGTCTGGCCGCTAGCACCTGCAGCAGGTTTTCCCGGTGCTGGGCGGGTCATGTCTTAAAGGTCTGAGGCGCAGCAACGCCGACTCTTCCTTACGGTGAGTGATTCTACGACGCAGGAGATAGCACAGCTTCACTCTCTCCAGGACAGTTCCAAATGCGTCAGCCTTGAATTTTTAAAACTGAGTTTGTTCAACGTTGGAAAGTTCCCTCCTTCTGAGAGCAGCTCCTCTAAATATTACCGCCTAAGTCTGTGAGCCCACAGGTTTGCCACATGAGATTGGGGAATGGTGATTTGGACATTTGGAAACAAGCCATAGTACATGAAATGATTAAAAAACCCATTTTATAAAAGCAGTTTGTTTAAAAATGTCCATGGTTTTCTTCAAACTTCCTCTTTTCCCCTACTGTGTTGAGTCTTGGTTGGAAGAATCTTTCGGGTTCTTCCAAGATGGTCAGCAGAGTTTTAAAAGCTTTAAAAGCAGACGGCACCGATAGAGCAGTGTCTGGTGGCATCGATGGGCGGTGTGGACGGTTAACACCACGAGCATGGTTACGTCCGCGATGGAGACGCTTCCGCGCCAGATCGCCTGTGTGTTTAAAAGGAGCTTTTCTTGTTCCACAGGCTCTACCTCAGACCCTGGAAGCAGAAACAGATCTGAATTATTTTATACCTTAAACGGCTCCTCTGTGGACTCACAGCCGCAACCCAAGTCCAAAAACACGTGGTACATCGATGAAGGTAATCTGCAGCCTTAACTCGGCGGAGAGCGATGGCGCCGTCACCCGCAGATGCGGTTTTGGGAAATTGAATGAGTAATATTGCTGAACGGAAATATTGTGCGCAGCTTGCACTGCACCGCGGAGACGGATGAAACTCGTAGGAAATGTATTAGCAGCTTTCTCTTGGCCCAGCTGACCTGCGGCGGGTAGACGTTCTCTAGAATCAGTGAGTCCTTTAAAGACCTCTCCGTCGGGGTCTTTGTCTCTTGAACACAAGCCCTTTGGAAACCCTTGGCCCTTGGTTCTGGGCCATCGTGTTCTCCTGGTTCCTTCTTTTCTTCTTTGTCTGTGCAGCACGTGTGCTGGGTGCTTACTCTGTGCCAGGCATTCTTCCAGGCGCCGGGGTTACATGTGAGAAAGTAGGTTTGGTCCTCGCCCTGGCTGTGTTACAACCAGGTTGTTCAATAGATCAGGGTGGTCAGCGATCAGACCCAGATGTGGAGGTGCAGTGGTCAGGAGGGGAGAACATTTACGTAAGTGAGGGCAGCGTGTGCGAGTCCCTCAGGTCAGCATAAAGAATACCGTCACCCACACAGTCTTTTTAATGCTGAGTATCCCAGGGCCCAGCGTCAGGGAAAATACTTCTCAAGTGCAACTTCCTTTCAACTGAGCCAAAATAGTTTTGTTCACTAGGTGACCGAGGAGAAAAGACGCTTCCCCAACCCACTGATCGCTGACCACCCTGAGGTGCGTGGCCGAGAGTGTAGTAAGGCCTGGTTTTACTGGGGGCTCAGGCTGTTTCCCCAGCAAGTGACAGGCTCTTGGATTCACTGGAGGAGTGTGGTGGCTGAAGGGAGGGGTCAGGAGGACCTTGCAGGAGGAGGGAGCAGCGTATGGGAGGCCTCGTGGGCAATGGAGCCTAAGATGTCCATGCCGGCTCCATGGTCTCTGGTTTGCACCCTTGGGTGGTTGTGGAGGAAGGCAAGGGGTTGCTTTGGCTAAGAGGTTGGAGGGCCTTTTAGACTTCAGGGGTGACTTGTCAGGTAGGCAGTTGGAGGCACAGATCTGGGCCTTACAAGAGAGGGAGGAGCTAGAGGAAGGAATCTGCAGGCTGCCTCCATGTACGTGGTGATCAGAGTCCCAGAGTCGTATCGCCCAAGGAGAGAGTGGATGGAGGCTGCGGGCGAAGGCTGAGCCTCGAGGAACTTACTGGCTGGAGGTATCATTCTCTCACTCTCTCCTCTGAGCCGCATCATCTTCAATTGAATGTTTCTCTTCTCTTTTTCTTTTTTCTTTGAGTTCTGTACGTTTGCATATGCAGACTCTTAGTTCTGCGTATTTTGAGCTTTATATACAAGGAACCAGACTGAATGCATGCTGTGTGGCTTCCCCACTCAGCATTAGGTCCCTGAGATTCACCCAGGTTCTAGTGCATGAGCATAATTTTTCATTGCTGTATAGTGTTCTGTCCAATTAGGTTTCTTCTTCTCCTCTTCCCCCCCCCCTTTTTTTTACTGATTTATAGACCTTTTCCAAATTCCAAGCCTCTGTCAGAGACAAGGATGGAAGTAATTCCTCCTTTTTGGGCTCGTGTTTTCGGTCTGACTGTGCTGCCTCTTACGGAGGAAGCAGCTCTGCCTTTTCACGTGACCAGGTGTGTCTGTATGTCCGTCGCGGTGTGTACACTCATGTTTAAGACCTTTCTCTCCCGCTTCCCGTCGTGAAGAACCCTCCCCTGTGCCGTCTCCCCAGAAATCAGGCTTGCCTTTCACGTGGTGTCTGAGCCACTGGAATGACTTCGGATAGAGCGCGGATGGCCCTGGTCCCTGCTGCTCACCAGCCGCTCCTCCCTCCCCACCGGCCGCAGCGCCTGCGGCAGCCGTGCTGGCCACTGCAGCGAAAGCCTCCGGCTTTGGTTCTCTTCACTGTGTCTTCTCCCTCATTCGTTTCTGTTTTTATTCAAAATTTCCTTATGAGTACTTTTTGGTTCTTCTAGCTTCTTAAGCTGGATGCTGAGTTTGTTAATATCATCTTTCTTTTTTCTAAAATAAACCATTTAGTCTGTACATTTCCTTGAAAGGTGTTACTTCAGACATGTTCCCCAGAAGTCGGTTTTCTCTCCGTCTTTTTTTGCTTTAAACACGGACATCAGTTTTTCTCTGGCCCCTTTGTTGTGGAGAAGCATCTTCCTTATGTCCTGGGGTCTGTGGTGGTGGGTTCTGACCTCACTGTGCCATGGCACAGCAGAGAACCTTCCAGCCCGAGTCGATGGTAGGTGTCTGTGGACTGGACAGCTGGGTGGTGGTCACTGAGGTGGAACGGGGAGGTGGGCGGAGGCCGCAGACGTGGTTAGGAGACGTCGAGTCTGTGTGCGGTGACGTCCGCCAGGGAGCGGGTGGGCAGTGGGGCCAGGGGTGCGGGCACCTGTGGGCGGTGGGGCCAGGGAGCGGGTGGGCGGTGGGGCCAGGGAGTGGGTGGGCAGTGGGGCCAGGGGCGCGGGCACCTGCGGGCGGTGGGGCGTGCCTCCCATCCTGCGATGCGTTCCTCTAACGGAGCACGATTCTCTGCAGTTGCCGAGGACTCTGCCAAGTCGCTTACCGAGCTGTCTCCGGAGCTGGGACAGCCGTCGCCCCCTCTGCAGCCCCCATCCATGAACTCGTTGTCCAGCGAGAACCGATTCCACTCCTTGCCCTTCAGCCTGACCAAGGTGCCCAATGCCAACGGCACCATCGGCCACAGCCCGCTCTCCCTGTCCGTCCAGTCGGTGATGGGCGAGCTGAATACCGCGTCCGTCCCGGACAGCCCACCCGTGGCCGCGTCCCCCGGGAGCGCCCATGGGCTGGAGGTGGGCTCGCTGGCAGAAGTCAAAGAGAACCCTCCTTTCTACGGGGTGATCCGCTGGATCGGGCAGCCGCCGGGCCTCAGCGAAGTCCTCGCCGGGCTGGAGCTGGTAACGTCACCCCCTAGAATTGCCCCCCTCTGCTGGTGGGGTGGGCGCGCTCCCCCGCGCCGTGCTGGGTGAGACGTATGTGTCAGAAGAGCCGTCACTTGAGAACAGTCTTACTCCCGTGTCGCCTGACTCCCCCTGCCACCCAGTGACCTCTGGTCGTCTGTTCCTAAGTGACGGCCGGTCCACGGCCGGGAACGGAGATGGAGCGCGAGGCGCATGCTCAGGCTCATTATGTGAAAGCAACTCCTGAGCAGCTGCCGTGGCCGTCCCGGCGCCCTCCCCACCAGCTCACATCTGCACCCTTGGCTGTAAGATTAACCCCATTTTAAGAAACCTTTTGGGGTCTTCGCCAGAAGGAGAGCTTCTCCCTTTGGAGATTAGGAAAGTATATCGTCTGACATTTCATAATCGGGAGAGGAGATTTGAGCAGGTCTAGCTTTTAGTTAGATAGGGTTCTGTGCTATTTGTCTGCATGCTGTCAGTGCTGCTTTTGGGGGGAGAGAGTTGGTAAAACAAACAGCCTCCCCCGCTCCCCCCACACATGCACGGAGTTTTAATGTGTTTGAAAAAGGTGCAGGAAGGTCCGTTAGCCGAGGCGGGTCCCAGCATGGCTCCGAGGGTGACCGGGGGGGCCTCGTGCTGGGAAAAGGCGAGTTCCCTGCTCGTTAGCTGTGGCCAGCCCTTTCCGTGGGGTCCTTGGTGCAGGGGGTGCGGGCTCCGAGGAGGGGGAGGCACGCGAGCCTGAGCTCTGTGCGCGCTGCCCCGCATGAGGTAGGTGAGCCATGGGCTGACCTCTCCCTCCCCCAGGAGGATGAGTGCACGGGCTGCACGGACGGCACCTTCCGGGGCACCCGCTACTTCACCTGCGCCCTGAGGAAGGCGCTCTTCGTCAAGCTCCGGAGCTGCCGGCCCGACTCGAGGTTCGCGTCCCTGCAGCCGGTGTCCAACCAGATTGAGCGCTGCAACTCCCTAGGTACTGCCCCTCCCTGCGTCTGCTGGACTCGGGCCTGACCTCGTCGGGGCAGGAGGCGGCGGGGCAGGAGGCGGCGGGGCCGTGGCAGACGGTGGGGCAGGAGGCGGCGGGACAGGAGGCGGCGGGGCAGGAGGCGGCGGGGCAGGAGGCGGCGGGGCCATGGCAGACGGTGGGGCAGGAGGTGGCGGGGCAGGAGGCGGCGGGGCAGGAGGTGGCGGGGCAGGAGGCGGCGGGGCCATGGCAGACGGTGGGGCCGTGGCCATGTGGTCTTGCCAGCCCTCACAGGCCTCTGCACAGTCAGCGCTGTCCCCCGGTGGGTTAGGAAGCTGCAGTTATCCTAAGCGGAGACGTTTAAAGAAAGTAAAAGTCAGGAAAACATGTTTGAGACTTAGAAAGTGAGAACCGTGGCCCTTGCTTCTGTCTTCCTGTGGACGACAGGCATGTAGGTTTCAACGGCCCAGGAGGTAGATGTGTGTGTTTGGGGCACGACTTCCCGCCGGCGTCGGTGAGCACGTGCTGCCAAGGGCACGAGTCAGCGCCTGGCACGCAGGCAGCGCTACTGTCCGCCGTCCCGGGTGACCGTGGCCCAGGCAGGCGCCCAGCAAAACCCTCCTGAGAAGACGTTTCTCATGCAGTTGAACTAGTACTTGGGAGTCTTTGTTTTCTTGGAAAAGGGCACATCCTCAGACGAATAATAAAATATTTGGGGAACGAAATACTTGACTTGGCAGATGCTTTTCCACACGAGTTCCTTAGCATTCTGCAGTGCTGTCTGACTGCGGAGGCAGTGGGCTGGCAATGCACAGGAGCATTTCCACAGGCCGAGCGAGGAACAGTGACCCCAGCCTCCCCTTACCTTAGCTTTGAGCTGAGAAACACATTTTTGCCCCAAAATGCAAAAGAATATTTTAAGTGAAGACATATACAGGGATACCTGTTGTCAGAGTTTAAAAGAATTGCTGTTTCCACCTTCATTTTCTTCTTTTCAGCCTTTGGAGGCTACTTAAGTGAAGTAGTGGAAGAAAATACTCCACCGAAAATGGAAAAAGAAGGTTTGGAGATAATGATTGGAAAGAAGAAAGGTATCCAGGGCCATTACAATTCTTGTTACTTGGACTCGACCTTATTCTGGTGAGTTTACAGTTAACCCAGGAGAGGAATCGAGCGCGCTGGGCAGTGAGTGTGTGTGAGGTGTGTGTGTGTGTGTGTGTGTGTGTGTGTGAGAGAGAGAGAGAGAGAGAGACAGAGACCGTTAACTGCCTTTGAGTAGAGCGGCTGGGAGTCTGCGCCTGAGCGGGAAGGGGGCTTGCATTTCGTTATGTGCTGCCTGTACTCCTTGGGAGCTATTGATTATTGCCTGGTGAGCCTGAATCCAAGAATTAACCTACAGCGCAACGCAGTGGCTGGTGACTGAATGTCCGTGTCCCAGGTGGGGCTGTGGCCTCGGTGTGTGGAACCACGTGCTGCTGAGAGGAGCTCGGTGGCCAATCTCGTGGCTGGCAGTGAGCCCCCGGCTGGCGTGTGTGTGTGTGTGTGTGTGTGTGTGTGTGTGTGAGTGTGTGTGAGTGTGTGTGTGTGTGTGTGTGTCTAGGTGGAGGCGATCATTGAATGACTCTGCTTTACGGAATTATTTCCAGGAGAAGCGCAGTCGCCCTCCCACGTGTAGTTTATTCCCCAGGGGCCAGCTTCGCGTGGCAAGGCCTTGGCACTGAAGAGTGGCAGAGCCGAGCACGCTGCCAGGTGCCGCGAGAGGGGCGCCAGCTGTTGCCTCAGGGCAGGGCTGTGGGTTCGGGGGATGTCGGGAGCTTGGAGGGGAGGGTGAGGGATCAAAATTGTGGGCCGCTTGGGGCCAGGATATGCTGTCCGTCTGTCAGATGTGGTGACGAAAGCAGTCATCGGTGGAGCAGCCCTTGGATTTCCTGGTGAAAAGCCCCTATTAGCCAGTGGTGTTTCTGATAAGGGCCCAGAAGTTACCCTGTCAGTCAGTCAGTCAGTCAGTCAGTCAAGGAGCTTTAGACCCGCTCGGTGGGGAGGCCGGTGTGGGGCCTGGCGTGCGCCGCCCGCCGGTGTGGGTTTGCCCCGGGGGGGGGGGGTGTGGTCGGGTTCCACACTCGCTCCCTGTGGTCTGTTTGCAACTTGGCGGGGCGCAGGCCTCGTTCAGCGTTTGCACAGAAGTGACCCCATATAGCGAAGGCTCGCCAGGCGCGTCCGCCTTCTTTTAAAAAGAACGTTTGTGTTGATTTCCGAGAGGAGGAGGAAGGGAGAGGCATCAGTGGGGAGAGTCAGCCGTGCCCCGGGGAGCTCGCTCGCAGCCCGGGCCTGTGCCCTGAGCGGGACTCGGACCCTGGCCTCCCGGCTCCTAGGTCGGCGCTCAGCCACGGAGCCACGAGGCCCCCACCCTGCCAGGGTCTCCAGCCCCGACGCCTGGGCCGTGGGGCCCTCAGCTGGCTCTTGGGGTCCCGAACTGGTGAAAAGCGCCGATTTCTATGCTGTGTGTTCCCCAGACGGGGCGGCCTGTTCTTCGCATTCTTCTCAGCGTGTGTTTCTCAAAAGACGATGGGTTCACAGCACGAGGGCAAATGCTGTCCGTGTTTTGCAGCTTGTTTGCCTTCAGTTCCGTTCTGGACACTGTGTTGCTTAGACCCAAAGACAAGGACGACGTGGAGTATTACAGCGAGACGCAGGAGCTCCTGCGCACCGAGATCGTCAACCCGCTGCGCATGTGAGTAGGAGACGCCCAGGCAGCCGCCTCCCAGTCGCTGTTTCTTGGTAAAGGAATTAGCGTCCCCTCGTTTTTCTTTAATTTGAAACGGGTGGAATTTATTTTCTTGGTGGAGTTTGAATGATGCTTTTAACCTTTGGTCCTTGTACTGCCTCCACTCATGCCGTTCTGAATCTGGCCGAGGCCTAGCGTGCAGTGTGTGTCAGGGAGTGAGGGGCCCGGTGGTGGACGGCGCCCCAGGTTAGCAATGCGGGAGGCGGGAGACCGGTCCCAGCCCCAGCGGTCACTGTGCCTCTCAGTCCAGATGATGCCCCGGCTTCTTAAACCTGGTTTCATTGGCGAGAAAAGGAGCAAAGGAAAGTTTTATTGGTGGGGTAGTGAGTGTTGTGCATTCTTTATCTCCGCAGCCAACATATATTGAGCACCTTGCACTTACCATAAAAGCATTTAAAAAAGAGCAGCCAGTTCTGAGTGGCCTCGGGCAGCCCTCGGCGGCCTCTCGCGTCTCTTCGGAAGCCGCTGTTGGAATAAGAGTTTGCTGTGGATGGACATGGAGGAATGTGTCCTGTGCTCAGGCAGGCTCGAGAGATAGTGCCATGTGGCGATGGCGGGTTTGAGTGCCCGTTTTAGACCTGCAGTGTCTTAGCACCACCCTTTCCTTGCCTCCTGGCGGCTGCCTCGTGCTTTCATACTAAAAGGACTGTCTCTCTCTCTGTTAAATATTCTGTTCTATCAAGTTAGCTTTGATTTCTTAAGCAAATAGCATTAACCAGTCATCATAAAATCAAAGTATTTTTTCTTGTATTAGTATGTGATAGTTATTTTTAGGGTTTAATAGTGTCTAGGATAATTTTGATTCCAGATTCTTGATTTTTCAAACTCCCTCCCCCCACCCCGTAAATCAATAAAAAGGAAAAACAGCCTATAATTGTATTTTTCAAAATAATTGTCTAGCGAATTGATTTATGACATGCTGAAGCCATATAAGAAATTTGTGATGATCAAAATATGTTACGTGAATTGAATGTTTGTGCCAGTATTAATTCATATTTTTACCAACGTAGATATGGATATGTGTGTGCCACAAAGATTATGAAACTGAGGAAAATACTTGAAAAAGTTGGGGCTGCGTCAGGATTCACCTCTGAAGAGAAAGGTGACTGTCTTGCCTCACAGGACTTGCCCTGAGATGACTTGGCTTCCTGCCCGCGGGGCCCCGTGCAGCGAGGGGAGGATGTTTTAAGCAGGAACGGCCACGTGGTGCACAGTTTTCTCCCCGTTTTATTTTTAATCTTTATTTTTTTTTAATGTATATTTTTATTGATTTCAGAGGGGAAGGGAGAGGGAGAGGGAGATAGAAGCATCCGTGACGAGAGAGAATCCTTGATCGCTGCCTGCTGCTCGCCCCACACTGGGGATCGAGCCTGCAACCCAGCACGCGCCCTGACCAGGAGTTGAACCGTGACCTCCTGGTTTGTAGGTTGATGCTCAACCACAGAGCCACGCCGGCCGGGCTGCTCCCCCTTTTAAAATGCTGTCTCTCTCCTAAAGGGAGTGGCAACATGGAAGAGAGGGCTCCGTGAGCAGCGGGCAGGTTGCAGGCAGGCGGTGGGTGCCCGGGAGTGTTGGTCCCTCTCTGTGGGCGAGCGCGTGGTCGGCTCAGCCACACCGTCCCATGGAGCCTCAGCCACACCGTCCCATGGAGCCTCCTTGTGGCCAGAGTCAGGTTTTGTCTGTTCTCGGTCATGGCTTCCCTCCTCAGCGCAGCTCCCGGCTCTGAGTAGGCCAGCAGCGTGCTGGAACTAGCTGTAACGCTTATTTAAGTATCAGGAAATACGAGGTCATACTTGAGGCTTCCTTCCACTTACCTTAAACCCCCCAAAAGAAATTAAAATTATTCCATCATGCGTGAATGAGTATACCTTTCCAGATGCAATATGCACCATAGCAAAGTTAGAACTTACTATTTTGTCACTATCCTTTGTATTTTCAACTAGGGAAACATGAGAACCGTGCTTTTAATTGAAATAAGATTGATTATGAAACTGAATTCAGTATAGGTATATGGCTGTTATAGAAAGTAGAATGATTTAAAAGTTTGGCAGGGACTTACTTGATTTTTTTATTTTCCCCTAGATCCTGAAGAATTCTTGAATATCTTGTTTCATCATATTTTAAGAGTGGAACCACTGTTAAAAATAAGGTAACGTCCACGTTTTTGTAGATGCCCTGGGAGAAGAGACACCTCGTGCCCCTGCCGTCGGCTGCTGACGCGGCCCCTGGGGTCACGTCACATCCGGTGTTAGGGTCTCCAGGGGCTCTGTTCGCACGGGCACACTCATCTCCCCACCGTCTTCCCCGCTGCACTGCCTCACCAACTCAGGGACGCCTCGAATAGACACAGAATCCCGAGACCTGGAGTAACGGGTGGCTGGGGAGGAAGGCGTTTACTTATTTTATCTAAATTATTGCCTCTGCCCCGTTGGTCTGCCTGTCGGAGTTGCACCATCCAACGCGTAGTTTTCTGTTCTCAGACGCTATCGGGACCACTCCACGCTGTGACGTATTTCACAAGTCAACTCTGTGGGGTCTTCTACATGTTTTCTTATAGGTCGGCCGGTCAGAAAGTACAAGATTGTTACTTCTATCAGATTTTTATGGAGAAAAATGAGAAAGTCGGAGTTCCCACGATCCAGCAGCTGCTAGAATGGTCGTTTATCAACAGCAACCTGAAGTTTGCGGAGGTCAGTGGTTGTGGCTTGTTTCCCGCGGGAGTTCTGAGTGGGAGGCAGGCCCTGACCTCCTGGCTTAGGCCAGGCTGGCGGGGAGGGCGGCGCAGCACTTCGGTTCTGAAAACACGTCCCTTCCCCAGGCCCCGTCGTGTCTCATCATACAGATGCCTCGGTTTGGGAAGGACTTCAAGCTGTTTAAGAAGATCTTCCCGTCTCTGGAGCTGAACATCACGGACCTGCTGGAAGACAGTGAGTAGGAGCGCTGTTTGCTCTGCTGGTTCCTCAGCGCCCACAGGGCTCCCCCCGCTGCGAGAGGGGCCGCTGGCAGGCATTCCGTGTCTGCGCCGCTGCGAGCGCGCAGCTGGCACTCCTTCTGAGAACAGCATCGGAGATGCCAATGCCTATCTTACACGCGCCCAGGCTCCCTGGTGCCTGGGTAAGAAGTCAGAAGCATCTGACGTTACCAAGGGGCGAGTTGTTGAATGAATTACTCAGGGTGTGTTCGTCCCGCGTTCGAAGACCTGTGTGTGAAGGTGATGATGTAACGTTCAGTGAAAGGTTATGTCGCTGTGTGTGTACACGAGGAGCTACACACACACACACACACACACACACACACACACACAGCAGTGTAAGTGCAGCTCTCAAGGCTGGGGCGGCAGCTGTGAGCACAGGCGTGTGTGTGTACACGAGGAGCTACACACACACACACACACACACACACACAGCAGTGTAAGTGCAGCTCTCGAGGCTGGGGCGGCAGCTGTGAGCACAGGCGCTGTGTGTGTACACGAGGAGCTACACACACACACACACACACACACAGCAGTGTAAGTGCAGCTTTCAAGGCTGGGGAGGCAGCTGTGAGCACAGGCGTGTGTGTGTACACGTGCGAGGCGGGGGATGCAGGACACGCATGTGCTGTTGACAGTGGCCTCTCTCGCTAACGGAATCGGGATGCTGTCGGCTTTCTCTGTGCCCCTGCATCGCTGAAAGTCCTTCAATAGACTCTTCATAGTCGAGGGGAAGCACCCTGGAATAGATTAATTTAAAAAATGGTCACTTGATCAGAGAAAGTTTGTAAAGTTACCCGAATCCGCGGAAACCCAAGTTAAAGCTTAAGGGCGTGGGGAGGGAGGGCCTGCTTTGAACCCAGGAACGTTGCCCTTTTCAGAGCTTAAGTTTTTAATCTTTTCCACGAAAGAGTGCATTCTAAAGGCCCCTCCCCGTCCCGCCCCGCCCCAGCCCCCCGGCAGTGCCGCATCTGCGGAGGGCTGGCCATGTACGAGTGCCGCGAGTGCTACGAGGACCCCGACATCGCAGCGGGGACCATCAAGCAGTTCTGCAAGGCCTGCAACACGCAGGTGAGCCCCGAGGCTGCGCACGCGCTCCAGGCGGTGGCGCGGAGGAGCCCGCAAGTTCATGGTCAGGTGGCGCGGCTCCTGCCCGTGTGGGCTCCTGCCCGTGTGTGCCCGACGGACCCCCTGAAGACTGGGTTGCGGCCCGGGAGGAGGCAGGGCAAAGGGTGGAGCCCGTCGCGAGCGTCTCTGAGCCTGGCGCGTGCCCTTCTGTGCTAGGTCCACCTGCACCCCAAGAGGCTGAACCACAAGTACAACCCGGTGTCCCTGCCCAAGGACCTGCCCGACTGGGAGTGGCGGCGCGGCTGCGTGCCCTGCCAGAAGATGGAGCTGTTCGCCGTGCTCTGCATCGAGACCAGCCACTACGTGGCCTTCGTCAAGTACGGCCGCGACGACGCCGCCTGGCTCTTCTTCGACAGCATGGCCGACCGGGACGGTAACGCTCCCCCTCGGGGCCCACTCGTGGGGCCGCGTGCGGGAGGCCCCGGGACAGCGGGGGGCGGCAGGGTCACGGTGAGGGCGTGCGTGCCCGGCAGTGAGCGCTGTGCGTCTGTCTGTGTACTGTGACCGCCCCGCGCACGGCCCCGCGAGTCGGTGTGGGCTTTGCGCAGGCTGCGTCCTCTCGCCGTTTCCTTCACTCTTGGCCCCAGAATCCCCTCAGAAATAAAACAAAACGATAAACCCGTGGAGAGCAAAAGAGGCTTTGACTTCTAGGAATCAGGAGTGAAATAGTCCCGATGCTGGCAGTTCGCCTCCCTGGGCTGCAGGTGTGAGTGAGGCTGTGTGCCCTCCCTGGGCTGCAGGTGTGA